>PVJA010039265.1:0-19253 GCA_004027025.1 Myocastor coypus | reverse complement strand
AGGAAATACAAAATTGTAGCCTGTCAAGAATATGGTTTTTGGCCCAGTCTCTTATTTTCAAGTACTATTCTTGAGAGAATGACAGTAACTGAGTTTACACCAGGAGCAGTACATATCAAAAAGACAAGAGTGACATGTATTCCAAACATAATTTTAGTGTTACATTGTGCTATAATCAATATGCTGAACCTTTTGAAGGATCAAAGTGCAGGAAGAAGACTTTGTAAATATATATATATTTTTTATAATTTTAAAATTTTATTTATTTTTTTCTTGTTTCAGAACCTTTGTTTGTTTATTGACTCATTTTAATGGCCGGCTTTGCCCGCCCTGAGGACAGGGCTGGCGCAGCATGTAGTGCCAGGGATTGAACCGCGGTCCCCGAAGCCGCCCAAGCTTTCCCAAGCAGGCACTTTAGACCACTGAGCCATCCTGCCGGGCCCTTTGTAAATATTAAAAAGGAAAAAAGAAACAACAAAAACACTAACAATCCAGAATTCAATATTTTGAAAGTATTCCTCAAAAAATGAACATAAACAGACATTGTGAATATGGTTTTATTTACTAAAGAACTAGAGTTAGCTTAGTGTGGTAGTGTCTGCCCAGCACTTCAGGGAGCTAACTGCTGCAGCTTAGTGACTTACTGAGACTCTGTATCAAAATAAAACAAAACAAAGGGCTCAGAGAGAAGGCCCCAGGTTTATTATCCAGTATTATGAGGAAAAAAGTCAATAATTAATAATCTTCCAAAGCAGTGAAGGATTTGTTGGTAAATTCTACTAAGTGGTTAAGAAGGAAATTGTATTGAGCCCCCATAATCTCTTCCAGAAGACAGGAGCAAAAGGAAAGGATGCTGCTTAACCTGTTCTATTTAGCCAACACCACCAAACTGCCAAAGATATTGTAAGAAAACTACAGATCAATTTCTCTTATGAATATAAAATACAAACAAAAAAACCTAGCCAATTTTTATTTATTTATTTGGCCGCACTGGGGATCAAACCCAGAGGTGCTCTACCACTGAGCTACAACCAAATTTTATTTTTCTACTTTGAGACAGTGTCTCCTAAAATTCTGCAGGCTGGCCTTGAATTGGTCAGGCTCCTGATTCAGCCTCCTGAGTGGCTACAATTAGAGTACTGCTGCAAATATTAGCAAATCCAACAATGCACAAAAAGAATAGTGTTCTATGACCAAAAGGGATTTATCCCATATATACTGCTTCGTTATAGCATGTGAAAACCACGCAATCCACCACACTGATAGGATAAACAAGAAAAATCATACAACTGTATCAATAAGTACAGAAAAAGTATGTGACAAAAAGCAACTTCTCATAAAAACTCTTAATGAGGAACATAGGAGGACTTATTCAGTGAAGAATATCCTCAAACGACCTATAGCTAACATCGTACTTACAGATGACAAACACCAATTTATGCTGATGAGGTGATTATGGTAGGCTTCTAGGTAGCCTCTGCTTAGGGGTCAGTTAACAGAAAGATCAAGGGATTTTAGAGCGCTAGAACTTTTAGTCCTATTCACTGAGATATGAGGAAGGGGCTAGATGGGGCTGGAGACTAAGATCTACAAAGCCTCAGAACAAAGTCTATGTGGTTCCAGGTTGCTGACCACATGGAGGTGCTAGGAGGGTGCCATGCCCACAGACAGGAAGGACACCTTGCCCTGTGTATCTCTTCCAGCTGGCTATTCACTTATTGCTAACAGTTTACAGAATAAACTGGTAATGTAGTTCCTTGAGTTCCATGAACTAGCCTAGCAAATCAATCAAATCTAAGGAAGGATTTGTAGGAACATTCACTCATAGAGTAACTCCCTGCTGAGGTGGCCAAGGGGTCAGAAGGAGCCTATCAGGCCCAGAGAGATAAAACAAGACTTAAGATTGTGTAAGGCCACAGGGAACATGGTAGAAAATTTAGTTGCATTGTCAAATAGGGCCATTATGGCTTTGTTCTTTACTTAGGTCCTCAATTTGCTTCACATTTTATCCTGTGTGGGCTTTTATTCCTGAATCTTGGCTACACTCCTTCGGTTTAAACTACCAGCCTCCAAAATATCAGGTAACTGCATGACCTGTCTACCCCCTATTACTATAGTATCAACTAAGTACTCTTATTTGGAATTAACATGATGAACATGTCTTCACTCAAACCCATTCATACAATCACAGATAACTGTGTTAAAATCAACAGCAGGAGCCAGGGAGACAGCTCAGGCGCACAAGTGTCTGCTTGGCAAGTGCAAGGTCCTGAGTTCGAGGCCACTTCTGAAAAAAAAAAAAATCAACAGCAAAGGGCTGGGGATATAGCTCAATGGCAACACAGTATCTGCCTGGCAAGTGTAAGGTCCTGAGTTTGAATACCAGGACCAAAGATAAAAATAAAAATCAACAGTAGGAGAAATGCCAAAAAGACATCCCAGCAACGAAGAGATACACCTATTAATGAATAAACCAAATAGTCTTTCTTACAGCCAAAAAGTGTTATACCAAAAAGTGAGTTGTGCATAGACACAAGTGTTATACTAAAAAGTGAGTTGTGCATAGACATAAGCATGTATGTCTAAGTTTCTGACAGAACAATGGGGGTGCAACTATAGTGACTTTCCCATTAATACCCAATTGGTCTTTTAGACTAAGTTCAATTAAATGCTGCAAATATTTTCACAAAAAAAGCTCAGGGAGGCTAGGTCACCTGTGACTACTGTACTATATGAAAGCAGTCTTGTGCGGCTGGGCTTTTACCACGCAGACAGAATCCCAGGTAACAATGACTCCATGGGACACCTAGCCAGTGCTTGAGGAGCTAGAGAACTGACTCACGTGTGAGAGTGTTTCTCCCAGAAACGGGTTAAGAAGACAAAATGATTTAAAACAAAAACATTTTCACATAAGAAAACATAGGATTCATAACTATGCTGGAAGGAGCTGCAATCAGATGGCAGCTGGTACTCCAAGCAGGAGTTTGCGAAGAGTGGCCCTTTCCATATAATCTGCCAAAATGTTTTTTCTATTTTTTTGAGTTAGAGGAAAAAGGAGATAGCTCAGCAGCATAAGCACCTGCCTGGCAAGCACAAGAACCTGAGTTTGATCCCCTGTACACCACCCCCAAAAAAAGAATTAGTGAAAAAATATGAAGAAAAAGAAAACTACTTTTGAAGTAGAAGAAAAACTATTTGCTTACAATGCCTAATATATTTACTGTTTAGATCTTTAATATTAAAAAGTGTTAACCTTTGTTTTACAGAATGTAATAGAGATCACCAGAATAGAGGGGTGTGTGGGTAGATATCAAACACTGATGCATTTTCCCTTTCTTTTTGAAGACTCATTTGAAAAATTAAAATATTACATTCTATGGTATAAAATATATATCAGTGCTTCATAGGATAAGAACCACAAAAGCTGACACACATGCAAAGGTCTTGTATTTTATGTGATATGCTAAAAGCAGACTGATGGGGGCCTGGCGGGATGGCTCAGTGGTCTAAAGCGCCTGCTTGGGGAAGCTTGTGCGGCTTCAGGGACCGCGGTTCGATCGCCGGCACCACATGCTGTGCCAGCCCTGCCCTTGGGGTGGGCTGAGCTGGCCATAAAAATGAGTCAATAAACAAAGGTTCTGAAACAAGAATAAAAATAATAATAAAAAATAATTTCAAAAAATAAATAAATAAATAAAAGCAGACTGATGAACTAGAAGCAGACTACAATTCTTAAGAGCAGCCACTTAAAAAAAATGCAGAGGTATTATTACCTCAAAAGCCAAGGTTAAAAATACAAAAGCTAAAATTTTGATTAACCCAAAAGAAGATGTAATACCACAGACAAAAGAAACATGGCAGCCGGGCATGGTGGCTCATGCCTGTAATCCCAGCACTTGGGAGGCTGAGGCAGGAGGATCAGTGCGAGTTCGAGACCAGCCTGGGCTACAAAAGTGAGCTCAAGGCCAGCCTCAACTGCATAGCGAGACCCTGTCTCAAAAAGACAAAAAAAAAAAAGAAACATGGCAGGGGCTCGGTGGGATGGCTCAGTGGTCTGAAGCGCCTGCTTGGGAAGGCTTGGGTGACTGCAGGGACTGTGGTTCGATACCGGGCACCACATGCTGTGCCAGCCCTGCCCTCAGGTCAGGCTGAGCCGGCCATATAGATGAATAGACAAACAACAGTTCTGAAACAGGAAAAATAAATAAATAAATAAATTCTTAAAAAAAAAAAAAAAAAAAAGAAACATGGCAAGTAAAAAACAGCAAAACTGCAGACCTAACTGAACAGTACATAATTGTAATTATATCACTAATTACATTCAATACCATCCTGCAGCTACTGAACGGACCTTTCCTTTCAAGTGCACACGACTATACAGCACCAATCATATTCCTGTATAATAACTATCAATATTATCAGTAAATTTAAGGACTGAAAGCTTACAGAATGTGTTAGCTGAAAATCCGCCACAGTATCTAAGAAAGCCTCAAATAATGACCAATAAATACATAAAGAAATGTTCACCACTGCTAATAGAGAAATGCAAATTAAGACACTAAGATTCTATCATATCCCAGAAAGAATAGCCATCATCCAGAAATCAAACACAAATATCTCTCATTTCACAACCTGCCCTTTTAATGACTGGTTGGTCTCATGACCAAGGTGTACCGTTTGGACTTACAGCCCATCTTTTGTATCTACGGTTCTGTACATCTGTTGATAAAGGCTCAGTGTCTTTTTGTATAGCACTTGTTTATACAGTACTGTAATATTTGCTAATTGCTATTCATGGCTCTGTGATTGTTTTATGTGTTTAATTTTTGTCTTACACTCCTGGCTAGCAAGCTCCTTTATTATATACTTTAAATGTCTTTCTATCCTCCAAGGTATTTTCTGCAGATGCAGACAAAGCAGTGGCTCCACAAATGCCAGTTTCACTATCAAGAATATCTGGCATTTCCAATGATCTCCACAGAGTCAAGCAGGTTCATGGTTCTGTGGAATCTTATCAGCAGTATTTAGGTTTCACCGGCCCCTTGCAATGACCTACATAAGTTCCTTCATTAATGAGTCAGAATTGCACATTCAAAACACAGCTTCCAGCAATATCAACTGTGTGATCCCTGGAAAGGGCACATGAGGAAGTAGTGGAATAGATACTTTATTGATCTTCTAAAGATACTATCTGTATTACATTGGTTTCATAATCATTATTATTGCTGAGTACTTCTGCACCACTGCCATATCATACAATCTCCCAGGTTTTCTATGTCATTTTCATCACTGGCTTGTCTGACACGTGAGGGATCAACACTGCCTGAACCCAGCTAATGTCATGACTTGCTAGCTGATATTTATTTTAAAGTGTATTTGAGAACATCTGTTTAAAAAAAAAAAAATCACTTTCATTGAGTTATTTTGATATGTTTATTATAGCTATTCCTTATTTAACTTCTTACCTGTTTAACAACTGGTTTGCACTAATGATGGAAGTGTGCTATGTCTGGAATAACAAATACTGGTGAGGCTGTAGGAAAAAGGAAACCCTCTCCTCTACGCTGTTAGTGGGAATATAAACTAGTACAACTACTATGGTAATCAGTATGGGGATTCTTCAAGACACTAAACCTAGAAATTCCACTGACCCAGTTATTCCCTTTCTAGGTAATGGTATTTTCCTGGAAGAGTTAGTGACATCCTATTACAGTGACCCATGCGCTCCCATGTTCATAACAACACAATTCCTAACCGCTAAACCATGGTCTACATGTCCATCAACAGAAGAGTAGGTAAGGAAAGTGTGGTTATTAGCTAGATAAATTTGAGTTACTTACAGGAAAACAGCTACACTGTGAGACCATAATGGTAAGTGAAATAAATCAAATAGAAGCTTAAGTATAGTTTCTCTAATATGACAAGGTCCAGATTATAAATGATGAGCATAAAAAAAAAAAAAAAAACAAGGAAACAGATCTTTTTCAAATGGAAAGGGATCTAGAGATGGAGGAAGGGGAAGAGAGGAGGGGAAAAGGGAATGAAAAAAGAAATTTAAGGACAGGTGTGGCGGTGCACATCTGTAATTCCACCATTTGAGAGGCTAAGGCAGGAAGACTGCCCCAAGTTCAAAGCTACCCTGAGTTACATAGCAAAACCCTGTCTCCAAAAAAGGGAGGGGGAACTACAATGTCTTATGTACATGCATCAACTCCACACAGAGAATATGAACATCACGTACTGCAAACACGCACTTAAACAGAAAGTAAAGAAAAACAAAAGACACCTCAACATCTAAAAGTGGTGAAGCACAGACTAACAGTGTCCATTATTTTAACATGCTGCGTACTTTAAAACAAAAGGTCAGGCCAGGGAAATAGCTCAATGGCTTCAGCCCCTGCCTGGCAAGTGCAAGGTCCTGAGTTCGATGCCCAATAGTACAAAAAAGTCATACAAGATTTACTAACAACACCACCAAACTGGTGCAGAATGAAAAAAATCTCTAATTAAGAATGTCACCCAGGCTACTGGGCTGGGGAGATAGCTCAGCAGAATAAGTGCTTGCCTGGCAAGTGCAAGGTACTGACTTCAATCCCCAGTACCACACACACACAGACACACAGACACACACACAAACAACACTTTGGGCCAGCCACAGCTCAGCAGACTAAAGCACCAGCTGTGAACATGAGATGGCGACTGAGACTGGGTGTGGAGGCTCATGCCTGTAATCCCAGCACTTGGGGGGCTGAAAACAGGAGAATCACTACGAATCCAATCTACACAGTGAGACCCTATAAACCCTGTACTAAATACATTAACAAATTTTTTTAAAAAGAATGTCACACCCATTTTATTTTAGGCAATAAGAGAAACCTAAACTACCCAAGAACTAATAACTGCCTCTTCCCCATTCTTTCACTTTCACAAGTTAGAGGGAAATCTTAATTGAAAGCCACAGTGATAACAAACAACACTGACTTGTTTGTTGGTATTTATCTTGAAAAAGTTGGATACGAAAAAAGTGTATACCGGGGCCCGGCGGGATGGCTCAGTGGTCTAAAGCGCCTGCTTGGGCAGCTTCAGGGACTGCGGTTCAATCCCCGGCACCACATGCTGCGCTAGCCCTGCTCTTGGGGCAGGCTGAGCCGGCCATAAAAATGAGTGAATAAACAAACAAAGGTTCTGAAACAAGAAAAAAAAAAAAAAAAAGTGTATACCAATGTGCACAGAGTGTTCTTTGCAGCACTGCTCATTATGGGAAAAAAATCCTAGAAATTTGTCATTTTCAATTTCATAAACAAGTCAACTGAATAAATTATGGCTTGTCCTTACTTTGAAAACACAATACCATAAAGAATGAGTTAGATTTTTATTACTGACATGCAAGTACCTATAAGACAAATTTTTAAAGAAAGCTATAACAATATATATAGTATCACTTCATCTATTACATCTAAAATTAGAAATAATGTTTTTAGAATTAACAACACTGACTACAATCTCTGGAGTAGTCATCCTATGAAGAAAGAGAATTCTGTGAGGGAGAGATCAAGACTTCAAGATTTCTAAGTAGTGACCAACTGAAGAGCCAACTCTTCATTTTGGGAGTAGGGTTTCCCCCGCAGAACTCTGTATTCTCAGACACAAAAGAAGGAACTCTCTGTATCCCTTTGCTTGAGATTTTACTGTCTAATAATTTACCTGACGAGTATCTGGGCTAACCCCCCCCATATATGGAATGCTTTATAGTTTGTTATGTTTTTATACAGATTTCATTTTATTCTAATGACCCAGGAAGGAAAAATAGCCCTAAAAATATTTTTGTTTTGTTTGCAGAACCAGGCATTGAACTCAGGCCCTTGTGCTTGCCAGGCAAGAGCTTATATTACTGAGCTGTCTCCTCAGCCCCCAGACCCAAGCCCTAAAAATGTTAAAAAAAAAAAAAAGGAAGGAAGGAAGGAAGGAAGGGAAAAAACATAGGGTAAGAGTACTCTTAGTTGGGACAGGGTGGTACACATCTGCAACCCCAGGATTCTAAGAAACTGAGGCAAGAGGATCAAAACAAGGCCTGGGGAGAGATAGCTCAATGGAATAAGTGCTTGCCTGGCAAGCGTAAGGTCCTGAGTTCAGTCCCTGGTACCACCAAAAAAATAAAGCTCATTTTGGGGCCCAGCAGGATGGCTCAGTGGTCTAAAGCGCCTGCTTAGGAAAGCTTGGGCAGCTGCAGGGACTGAGGTTCGATCCTCGGCACCACATGCTGCGCCAGCCCTGCCCTCAGGGCAGGCTGAGCCAGCCATATAGATGAATAGACAAACAAAAGTTCTGAAACAAGAAAAAAAAAAAGAAATGAAATTAAAAATTCTTAAAAAAAAAAAGAGGATCAAAACAAAACCCACCCTGGCAAATGACCACCTCAGTGACACCCTGTCTCAAAATTAAAACAAAACAAAAAGGCTGGCAACTCTAGCTCAGTACAAAGGCCTCAATCCTCATTATAGTAAGTTAAATAAATACTTAAAAATATGTATTTAAGAATATATACTCCTAAATTATGGCAGCATGAATCTCCCATGTATAACGTTCATGTAATCATTCAAGTGATTTCTAAAAAGAACATTTGTAACTTAACTTTACAAAGAAAACAACAGAACTCCACTCCTCTGAATCTAATATAAGTATTAAACTCAAAATATAAGCCATACACTACAGAATGATTTCACATTGATTTGTTTCACTCTTAATGGTTATGAAATGTCAAAATGTCCAGTTAAGATAAAAATCAACACTAGATTTTGCATTATGAAATCATCCTTTTTGATGGTAAAGAATAAGCCCTGAGTTTGTCCCTTTTCTTCATAAAAAATGGAGTACAGATACCTACAGAGTAGCTTACTGCTTTTAAACAAACTGCTTTTTATGACAGTGAAGTTTAGGCAAATAATCTGAAATTTTAGAAACTATGAGCAAATAACTGCAAAGGAAGTGTAACCTACTCCCTTCACAAATCTTTTTCTAAGTCTTACACATACAAAGCTCCACTTTCTAAAGAAACCCTCCACACTATGGACATCCTGCAGGCCGTAGTTCAGAACTTACCTGTAATTCTAATGACTCAGTGTCACTAACCAGGGCACTGGGTTCCTGGGGAGACTTGACTCTTGACATGGGATGTTCTTCCCTATGCCCATGTGCGCATTTACTAGGACCCTAATGTACCTAGTACTGCCTGACTCACTGCATCAGGGTCTAGTTACCCTCGCAGTATCAGCAGACAGCTGAGAATTTGAGTTACCACTATCCCTGGCTCCCGGGAGACAAGCTCTATATCCTTGAAGTTTCCCAGGTTATGGGACTGTCTTGCCATCTAAGCAGCCCCAGCCAACACTTGATAGCTTCTGTACTCCAGATGACATGGTGGGCTGGACCCCCCACATGACTACAGGGTCTAGACCTCTGGCCACATATTAGTTAAACCTGGGAAGGAAGAGGCTGGAACTGCACTAGCAGTTAAAAGACCAATAAAAACTATGGACATCAAAGTGTCCGTGAGCTTTCCTGGTTGCCACTATCTTGTATGTGTTGTCACATATTAATGTGCTAGGACAGTGTGTTCCTGAGAACAACAGAAACTTCCCATTTGGATCTCCTGCACACGTCTGTTCCTTTGGCAGATTCTGGTATGTTCTTTTCCTCGCATAGAACCTCAACTCTTGAGTACAGTATTTCCCTGAGTTCTGTGACTTATCCAGTCAAATATGGTCTGTTGGGCCACCTGAATTTGCAACCAGCTGATCAGACATGTGAGTGGCCCTGGAGATCCCCAAACTCACAGCTGTATCTCTGAGTTTGATTCCTGGTACAAATAAACAAGCAAATGTGAAGACAGTCTTCAAAATAAACCCTGAAACCTCTAGGTTAGGCAACTTCAGGTAGTAACTGCGTTGCTCTTAACCCTGGTCTCCAATGAAGAAATCCGAGCGTGGGTCCAAACTTGGGCGTGGAGGACTCTTTACATGAACGGGTGTCCTTCACCCATGGGTGCTCATCTAAGCCACATCGTCAGATATGGCTCCCACATAGCCTAGCAGATCTTCCTGATTACTACAGCTATCATTTTCTCTCTGACAAGACACATTCCCAATCATTTCCCTTATACCCGTAGCATTTTGTTTTTATCACCACCGTCTTATCTCACCCAACTAGTAGAGCCTATGCTTTTGTTTTATTTGAGAAAAGGTCTTGCTACATGTTTAGGGTGGCCCTGAGCTCACCATGTAGCCCACACTGGCCTGAAACTCACAGCAACCCTCTTGCCTCAGCCTCCTGAATGTTGAGATTACAGGTGTGCACCACAACTCCCAGGTTCATTTTTTTTAAAAGAATTTTTAATTTAATTTTTTTTCTTGTTTCAGAACTTTTGTTTATTTATTTTTATGGCCAGCTCAGCCTGCCCTAAGGGCAGGGCTGGTGCAGCATGTGGTGCCAGGGATCGAACTGCAGTCCCTGCAGCTGCCTAAGCTTTCCTAAGCAGGTGCTTTAGACCACTGAGCCATCCTGCCGGGCCCCCCCAGGTTCATTTTGTGAGACTTTTTTTTTTTTTTTAAAACTACTGAATCAAAAATAAATACATGTACACCATAACACAGAAAAACACAAAAATTTCATTTCTAAGAATTTATCTGATGGATATACTTCTGTATGTAGAAAAAAGAAAACAAAATGAAATGACATAAAAAGATGTTCAACATAGTATTAGTAACACTAGAAATATTTACTAATAGACTAGCTAAGAAAGAACACAAAAATTATACACAGTGGAATAATATGCAGCCATTAAAAAGACAAAGTCAGTGCTTTCTGTATCTCACAATGCACAATAGTATTAGAATAAATTCTACATGAAATAAAAGTGAGAAGATGAGAGTACTTTATGCAGTTAGGTTAGGGTTGAGAAACACAAGATGGAGAAGGGAAGGTATTTTTCATGGTACACATTGCTATACCGTTTGAATGTTGTAACCAAGGCAGGTTTTGCCAGGGCAGAGGCTGCTTGGCATGTCCCCTGTCCCTGGTGAACACATCCTTATGGCTCTCCATGGCACAAAGGTGGAATTCTTTCCTCACATCAAGAAGCATTCCTCCTACCCTACCTTTCACTGAGCACATACATCTTCCAAGCAAAAGTCTAGAATGGTATCAGTAATTACCCACTGCTTTCCAGATACCAGTAGAATTAACTTCTATTTCAAAAAACCTCCAAAATTCCTGAATACTAGGTAAGAATCTTAAAGAACAAATGAAATGGTAACATTCTTAGGAGATGAACAGCCTATGTACTATGGCAAAGCTGCCCTATTAATAAAATAGCTGGATACAAGACTGAATAACTGAAGCTGTAATGCTCAGAGTGGGGAGGATTCTTCTGAGCATGGTTATGACTAACATCCTAAAAAGGAGCAGTAAATATGGCACTGCCATTGGACAAATTTGGAAATGCACAATTAACTGGATTACTTAAGCAGTCTAACTGAAGTGGAAAAAGTAAAACAATGTACTTTGAACAACAGAAGAGGCCTTTGCTCAGCAAATGTTTGCTGAGTACCTAGTCTGTATGAGAGACTACATGCGGTTGACATCTGCAACTGGAAAATGACTAGAAAATCAATAAAACTCTGGAATCGGTGTAGTGTACACCAATCTAACTGAGGATCACAGTGCCAGGTTTGCAGTTAAAGTCCAGCAAGACCTCTTTCTACAACACAAATATGATTTTTATCATATCATGCAGCTCAAACCCAATATTTTTTTTTTCTTGTTTCAGAACTTTTTGTTTGTTTATTTTTATGTCTGACTCAGCCTGCCCTCAGGGCAGGGCTGGCGCAGCATGTGGTGCTGGGGATCGAACCGTGGTCCCTGCAGCTACCTGCAGGTGCCTTAGACCACTGAGCCATCCTGCTGGGCCCCCAAATCCAATATTTTTGCATTGACTTTGCAGTACACAAAGTAGCATTAAAATGCAACTTGATTTTCTGCTCAGGAACCAGAACGGTACCAGTTCCCAAATTTCTAAGTTTTAGTGATCAGTAGAGAAGTCAAGGAAGGGTTGGCTAATATTTTTCTTTTTAACAAGAATATTAAAAAAAAACAAAGCAAAGGTCAGTAATATAGCTCACCAGCATGACATGTGCCTGGCAAGTACAAGATCCTGAGTTCAAACAACACACAAACAAAACTAACTAGTACGGCCTCATTTCATATGCCGATATTTTTAACAAGACTGTAGCCTAATTAGCATTTCAAGAAATGGAGACCTGTGGTCTATTACTGAAAATCCCAGAAAGCTGGGACTCCAGGTGACAGACAGCAGCTTCACCTGTGGGCTCCCTGTTTGTTGTCTCCTCCCTTGCTTGTTATGTTAATGGTTAACATCTGTGTGAACCTAGTAATAAGGAAAAGGTGGATGTCAATAGAGATTGTGGTCACGTTTGTGACTATGCACATGGTCTTCTTTCACTAAAGTGATTATGCACGAGATCATGTTCACTAGCCTGAGATAAAGCTGAGCTGCTTTTGGGGTTCTTTGTTCACTGAGGGATGAATCTCAGTGAGTTCTCTGAGCTACCTTTATCGGGTCTTCTCGTTGTTTCTTTTGGCATCAACACATAACATACAACAAAAGACATTTCTAAGAATTTCAGTTTTGCTGCAAGGACATTTCACACCATTCTTCATTTTACTGAGATTGTGTGAAAATTGTGTAATAGGTGAATATGTGAAAATAAGAGGGTAAGTTAAAAGAACATGGACTTCAGAATTAGAGAAGCCTATTGTGGTACTGTGATAAAATACATACATATAGGTATACATGTACATATATACATACACATATACCTATATATCTATTTGCTTTTATTTATGGTTCCTGGCTCACACTACTGCCCTTCTTACTTTTTAAATGAACAAAACACTTTGGGGGGGGGGGCTGGGGAGATAGCTCCGAGGCACAAGTGCCTGCTGGGCAAGTGCAAGGTCGTGAGTTCGAACCCTGGTCCCACAAAAAACAAAACAAAACAAAAAAACACTTTGGGGGCCTTAGAAAACAAACTCTCTCTCTCTCTCTCTCTCTCTCTCTCTCTCTCTCTCTCTCTCTCTGACCTTCTCCTGTCCTCCTTTCACCTGTTCCATTTCCCTTCCCCAAACTGGGTCACAGGAACTAAAAATATACTCCAATCTTACCCTGCCTTTCTGTCTTGGAGTTGGCAATAAATTCTCTGATAGTCAATCATAAGCCCCCATTCTACGATGGGGACTGTTCCACAGCTGGCAGGAAAGAGCACTGCCCAGAGGCCAAGGAGAATCTGCACAGAGATTTTGCCAGGTGTCCTCACCCAGTCAATAGTTCACATAGGCAGTTTTGTCCACATTCTACACAGCTGTCCATGCTTCAATCATGCTCAGGCAACAAGCACCCACAAAGTCCTGCAAAGAATCTGGACATGGTGGTACATGCTGGCAATCCTGACACTCTGGGAGGGCAATTAGGAGGGTTGGGAGTTCTAGCCCAACCCTGGGCTAGACCCTGTCTCAAAATTATGCAAGACCAGGGATGTAGCTCAGTGGCAGAGTGCTCGACCAGCAGGCACAAGGCTTTGAGTTCAATTTCAAAAACGCACAATTAAACAAAAGCCAGCAAATACCCAAAGTACAGGTTCTGGAGACCATCCAGGTAGCTACACACCTGGAGATAACTTAGAAGAAAGCTTCCCCAAGAGGGCATGGCATCTCATCTCTATTCTTCATGATATCCTCCATAATAAACCAGTAAACATTCTTCCCTGAGTTCTGTGAGCCTCTCTCACAAACTACTGCAACCAAAGGATAGAGTCTCAGGTACCCAACTGACAGCTCATCAGTCACAAGTTCCAAGAGTCTGCTGTAGGACACAACTGAAGTAGAGGGCTAAAGTGAGTCCTCATCTGATAGGACCTGAGTGCCTCCTGGCAGACAGAGTCAGAAGTGAGCTGGACCAGAGGATGTACAGCTGGTGACCACTGCAGAACGGACTGCTTGTCTGCCAGAAAAAGATACCGCCACATGTTTCAGGACCCCAGATGTGATCTGTGTTGTGAGTGTACTTTAGGAGAAAGAGAAAATGAGTTTAGGTTTTGTTTCTTTCTGTATCCTCAGACCCCTGATTTCGGGTTTAATGAAGCCAGGTGAGTCACTTAACCTCTTGAAGCCTCAGTTTCCTCAAGGATATTAATTATCTTAGAGACTATAGAAGGACTAAACATGATTATAGTCAGCCAGAAGGTGCTCAGCAAAAAAAAAAAAGCAACTTTCACTGATTACACTAAAGTTGGGACTGCTACTTAAGAGTAAAGACAGGAGAATTGGCACTGTGCTACCCACCTTAAACAGTGTTACTCCTGTGAACAATCATAAAGCAAGAGGAAGAGGGCAATTCTTTCCAGGGACTGAGTGGGCAACAGCAGACTACAATGACAGAGAGAGGGTAAATGCGGAGGAGAGCCTGGGACAGCTCAACCCTCACTGAGGTTTGAGTCTGAGCATAGAGGGAGGCCCTGTGGAACGGAGCCTGGGAGGAGAAGGCAGCTGCACTCTGTGGAATGCCACAGGATTGAAGTCTGCATGGTGGACTGGGCTATATTGTCCCCAGAGAGTGGCTACTGAGGAACTGAGAGTACCACAAAGACCCAGGAAGCCTTCAAAGTAGGGCTGGAAGGCTCCAGAGTTCTGTCAGGGCAGAATCTACGCAAGACAGCAGAAATTCCACACCATGGAGTAATAACTATATACCCTACAGTGAAGCTTATTTTGGATCTGCCCTAATGAGAAGCACAAAAAGGCCACTACAGCCCAGCACAGCCCACAGGCCCATTACAAAGCCCTAATGGAGTGAGGGCAATTTCATAAGACAGTCAGGTAGAAGCAGCAGCAAAAAAGCAAAGGAATGGTTACATACAGGGGAATGACAAGGTAAGTAAATGTTTTGAGAAAATTGAGACTAAGGTTTCCTCCTGTCCGACCAGGCAGTTAAAAGCATACAAAAGGAGAAAGCTAGAAAGATGCCTAGGGTAAGAATTGCAACTGGAGAGAGCACTATAAATGCATGTTTTTTTTGGTGGTACCAGGGGTTGAACTCAGGACTTTATGCTTGCCAGGCAAGTACTTATTCCACTGAGGTATCTCCCTGAACCCCAAATGCATGGTTTTTAATATCCACTTTGATGTTTATACTGATATAAAATACATATAGATCCATGAGGAAAAATGGATATAGCTCCATGGAGGTCTAGAGTAGTGCCCCTCAACCTTGGCTACAAGCACCCCCACCCACTTCTCATCTTATTTCTATACATCATTCTTAACTAGAAGGAAACAGTCTTCTCGGAAAACAGGCTCATGTCTTAAGGAAAAACATAAGATATGTCTGGGTCACCTTGTGCCAGCAAGAAAGGAAGCACCCTAAGAATGAAGAGGATATGAAAAAGTACAGATAGCCTAAAGGGCTCCTGCTGGCCAACCTAGGACAATTTAATTATGATTAGATACCAATAAAAATAAACTGCAGATTCCATTCTTGGTATCAAAAACAATCAGGCTGAAAGTTTGACAAGGAAGAGAGTGTTTAATAGCAACAAAGTACTCCCTCAACAAAACTGATTACACAGGGAAAAAGAGTAATTTTACTGTGAAGTCTTCCAGACATCTCCTTAATCCAGTGGTCAGCATGATCTGACACAAATTCTGAACTACAGCAAAGGGCTATAACACATGAGTTCTAGGGTAGTCCTGCTGAAGATGTAACTTGAATCTAAACACCTGGCAGGCTTCTGAGATGCTGGCAACACCTAGTTTTTCCTCTAGAAAACAACTGTATTGAATGTTCATTTTATAATTATTAGGCAGTATGTGTTTGCGGTGTGGAAGTTTGTGTGTACATTCTGTATTTTATAATTTTAAAATTTAAAAAAAAATTGAGAGAGGCCATTAAAAAATAAGCTTTAGAAAGAAAATTGTAGTATTTTACCTGCAAGAGTATGTAGGCTCTCCTACTTTAAAAACGCGGCCACAAAGATGAGAAGGTTTGTTTACTTGTTCAAGTTTTGGAAATCCAAATGCAGGATCTTCACCACAAAGGTACCACTCCATCGGGCCCAACAAAACATGCTGCACCAACATGTCCTCTTTCTGTGGGAAAGGGTTGGGACCCCTGCAGTAGATTCTGGGTACATAGTAGGCTAGATGTTGGTATATTTCTCTAGTGAGGTCAACTGCTTGCAGCCATTTCTTTAAAACAAAAGAAAAACAAGTTTTAAGCAATGTCAGTAAACTGCTAATTTGAACAACTATACCCAACTTTCTTTTAGATTAAACAGTGATAAAAGTCACACACTGTTTATCACACCACAAGCAGAAATTTCACCTATTAAAAAACCAAGTAATATGGAATTCTACTTTAAAATCTACATGGAATTAAGACAAAACAGACCCTCTCATAATTATTCTTGTAGGAACCATCTCTAAGCGCAACAGGAAAGCTGCAAGAAATCCTTCCGTCAGCCTTGGAGATCAGCTGTCTTCTCTTTTCTACTAATGATCAAAAGTTGTTCTGATGAGGCTGCGGGTTGTGTGCCCAATGCAAGAAAGCACATGCAGTGAACACAGGCAGCTAGACACCAGCTACAGTTCTAAGAAATGGGTGGTCTCTTCTACATGTGACCACAAGTTTTTGTCCTATCCCCTAAACCTTCTCTCCCTCGTCAACCTTTCTCATCCCTTTCCCTTTTGCTCTTACAAGCACAAATAAAAGCCACACACACAAAAAAATCTTTTATGTCCCCTAACCCAACTAATGAGATACTGCACAGGTATCAACCCACTATATTCAAAATCAAACTCAGGATGCCTTCCCTCCAGCCCCCCACCCCGAGAATGTTATTTTCGCTTCCCTAGCATGGCATTTACTTGGAAATCTTCATTTTCCCTCACTCCAACACTCAGTTATGACATCTTCTCTGTCAGGATTGCCAAACAGTTCTTGAATCCATCTCTTTTTTCTCCACTGTCCTTGTCCAAGCCCCATCACCAGGTGGAGCACAGTGATATGCTAGCTGCTATCTACCCCAGCCTTGCTCCTCCAACCCACTTTCTACTTTGACCACCAGCACAATTTTTGCAAAATACCAATTTGATCAAGTCCTTCAAATTCCCATTACATTGAAGACCTATCTAGGCCCTTGACATGGCTTGAAAGCCTTCATCTTCCTGTCTCTAATTTTCATTCTTTTTCTCTCTGTGGGTTCTCAAAGCTTCACAAAGCTATTTTTCAGATGTTAGTTTGTTTCACTTTCTGTAAGGCATCTTCTCAGTCCAATCCCCACACCTCCTTCTCCCATATCCTCAGGTCTAAAACAGGATGTGGGGCCCGGCGGGATGGCTCAGTGGTCTAAAGCACCTGCTTGGGAAAGCTTGGGCGGCTTCAGAGACCGCAGTTCGATCCCCGGCACCACATGCTGCGCCAGCCCTGGCCTTGGGGCGGGCTAAGCTGGCCATAAAAATGAGTGAATAGACAAACAAAGGTTCTGAAACAAGAATAAATAAATAAATAAAATTTAAAAAAAATAAAATAAAACAGGATGTGGTCTCAGTGAACACAATAAAACTTAACGATTATAAGTATATTTATACTACTGACCATCACAAAACTTTGACATTCCAGAAAGATGCTCCACTGGGTTTTCTTTCAGATAGCATCTCACTGCGCAGCCCATGCTGGCCTCTAACTTTAGGGGATTCTCCTACCTCAGCCTCCTGGGTGCTGGGATTACGGGCATGGGATGCTAAACTCAGTCTCCACAGGGCTTTAATGGAAGCAGAGAAAGGGAAATCCAGGCCTACAACTAAAATCAGATGTAGAAGAAGGCACCCTTCAAATTGTTTCCTTTTTTTCTTTCTGGCTGAGGAAACTGTATCAGGACCTTGCTCGTACCAGGCAGGCGCTCTGCTGAGCTACGTCCCCATCCTCTTCTTTTATTCTGCCACTTATCTGTCTCCTCTGCCATCTGTCTGCTTAGTTGTTCCCTATATTTCTTTGTGTAATGTATAAGTCATCTTGACTCTAAAAAATATAAAATCAGAAAACATGACATAAACTGACTCATTTTTACCAAAATGCAATTTTAGTTAACTGCTAACACAACTCACAGATTCAAATGTCTACCTGTAGATTACCTAAATTCCAATTACATCTTTATTAAGAAAATGTACGTTTAAGTAACAGCACCAAAAGTGAACATGAAAGTCTTCATTTTAACTATTACTTCTACAATCTTCAGCCTACTTCTTTCCTTCTAAAAAATAACTTGAATACTCATGAGGTGAGATACATTAACATTTTAGCTAATTTCATGTTATTGAAGAACTTTTACTAAGAATTTTGTTCCTAAAGTAAGAGACTAAATGGAAATTTAGAACCAAACACAGTGAGTTTCTATCCTAAGGCAAAAAGTGTATTTTTCAAACATTATCTTTTGGTTTTGCCTTCTGCAGGCAGTAAAGTGGTTAAATTTTGTCAGACAATTCCAAGGTTTTAAAGATTCACTCCCTTTACTGGTTCCATATTAAAACTGTGTTTATGAGTATGAATATATATACACTATGCTCACAAAAGCACAAGGTGATGGGGGGCGCAGTTTTGAGGCAGGAGTCTTATCTCACTATGTAGTTCAGGCTGTCCTTAAATTTAAAGCAATCTTCCTGCCTCAGTCTCCTGAGTGCTAGGATTACAGGTGTGCCCGCCTCCCCCACATATCCAGCTGTAAGGTGTTGTTTATTTTATTTTATTTTATTTTTTAAGTAGAAGGCAAAGAATTACTAACAAGCAAACTCAAAATCTTACTCTAAGCTAAGAGTTTTGTTGGCTGCATCAGAGGGTCAATGTCCAATTCTTTACTCTTTATTACTTTTGAATAAATCAGATTATCCTACGCAACTTATTCCTTACAAATAAAAATTAAGCAGTAAGTCTGAAAGAATTCAGACAATTTTAATTTACAACATCACAAAAGGTTTTATTTAAAAAGTAATTCTTGTCTTTCTTATAGTTTATGCTTTCATTTCTCGGAAGACTTAACCTTTGCAGAATTTTAACCTAGAGAGAATAAAAAGCTTAGTAAAATTATTATGTAGATTATGTAGTCTTGGGGCTCCAGCAACGGACAGGT
>PVJA010039264.1:0-19256 GCA_004027025.1 Myocastor coypus | reverse complement strand
TGTAGTTGTTCCCCTACTTGGGATGCTATTGATTTAGGCATGTCTTTGTCAACTTTAGCTATTATTTCTGCTCTGATGTCCTCCATACGTTTCTCCAGCCGTTTTTCCACTTCATGTATTTCTTTTTTTACTTCAGATGTTATCTCTGATCTCAGTTGCTCTATAAGTTTCTGCACTTGTGTGTCTGCCTCAGATGCTAGCAATTCAGAGGTTTCATCTGTATAATTCTCATTTTCTTCCATGATAGTGTCTTCTGTATTTGGTTTGGGTGGGCATGGGTCCTGAGATTGCCTCCTACTCCTTGTTGTTATCATTTTGTATGGAAGCGACCTCTGCACTTTGGTGGTGTTATGCTGTGTCTATGGGCATTTGGTTTGGAGACTCCAAAGTGGTTCTTCTACAGAGGTTCCTGACTCTTGTGTTGGGGCTCTGGCTGCTAGCTTTTGTGAATCCTGGTGGATGTGGTCTGTAGGTGGAGGTGGACTTTCGATTGAATAGTCCTGGTAGGCTCGTGGACCAGATCGGTTGCGAAATGGGCTATTTGATGGGTTCGGTGCTGCAGCTTGGGCTGGAGGGGTTCAAAAAAAAAAAAAAAGGTGGGGGGGGAAGGGAAGGCAGGCCAAGGATCCTGACCCAGCCGGCGCGCGGGCTCAGCTCCCAGCGGTGGGGTTTGGGTCTGGGCTGGAACAGGAAGTTAGTCGCGGGAATGCAGAGGCGGGGCAGAGGGGAGCAGGGAGCTTACCCGAGGCGGGTGCGCAGGCTCAGCTTCCAGCGGTGTGATTTGGGTCTGGGCTGGAACAGGAAGTTAGTCACGGGAACGCAGACGTGGGGCAGAGGGGCGCAGGGAGCTTACCTGCGGCAGGCGCGCAGGCTCAGCTTCCCGCAGTGCGATTTGGGTCTGGGCTGGAACAGGAAGTTAGTCGCGGGAATGCAGAGGCGGGGCAGAGGGGCGCAGGGAGCTTACCCGCGGCGGGCGTGCAGGCTCAGCTCCCAGTGGTGTGATTTGGGTCTCCAGGACAGTTTTCTAAGCAAACCAGTAAGTAGGTGAGGGGAGTACATGGAGTATAAATGTATAATTGCCTGGCTTAAGGGAGTGCAGAATAGCACAAGGGCATCACAAAAAAAAAAAAATTAATTCAGGGTATGGGAGGTGGAAGGCAGGAGGCAGCAAAAGCCGCAAACAATCACAGCAGCACTGTTTCTGTCCTTTACATTCCAGGTTGTGTAGCACCTACCTCCAGGGTGGGCCATCCCATGATCCACACCCAGAACTATGTCAAACCAATCAGTGGACTAAATCAGTAACCAGATACCTTGGCCCCAGTATCACACACTCTAGATCCAATTACCTCTGAAAAATTCTACCTATGTCTGCATGAGACTTTGGGGTAAGTAACATCTAGAAATAAGCCATAGCAACATTTTTCCGTTTTCTTTTTCCACATTTTGTCCTCAATAGCACTATTATTGACTATATATGACTTCAGTAATACTGACATAAAATAAAATTGCTACATGAGAGGAAAAATTCTTCAGTAGTCCAATGGTCTCTACAAAAATTGACATTCATTAAATAAAATAATTTGTCTTTTATAAAAACAACTTCTAACCTTTCTAATATTTCAAATACTGTTTATTGCATCAGAGTTGATATAATTTTTTACATTAATTAGCACTTGTCACCTCAAAGTGCATCATTTCATCCTAAAACCAGAAACACAGAAAAGAATGCTAACAAGTTTATATTTTACCACAATAGGAGACAGACTCCTAACACTCAACTTCTTACACATTGTTCTGGATAAACAAGGAGAAAACATTTCCTTTTCTTTCCTAGCACATATACAAAAACCAGGAAAGCTTGATATTCTCTCTGACCTCTCATGACTGACTTCCGGCCTTACTATCATTCTTCTATTTAAACTCAATGGGTATTTTTTGACCAGTTTTGCATACTTATATTGGGTAATATGAACAACTAATTTGAAGACAACAATATACAGTATAACAACCATTGATGACTTACTATCATTTTGAAATTCTGTATTGTTTCTAATATTTTTTACTCTTTTTTCTTCTCTTTGAAAAATTACAAATATTTTTTTAGAAAATTAAAAATATGTAAAAGTATCTTCAAGGTCAGTACGGACTCAGGACATGAGAGAACTTGTGCTGTAAAATCCTGTAACTCAGTGGCTTCCCAAATTTTCTGCTTGAGGAAATTATGGGACCATTGGACTATGTATATATCTACTTCCTCCCAGTTCAAAGAGAAGAAATTTTTTTTTCTTTCCTTACCAATATCAATTAGAAAATGTGTCATATCCACACCCTATTCTCTGTGTTACTATTATGAGGACAATATGTAATGTGTCAGTTATTGCAAATGTACTACTAATGTATTGTGAAACTATCATATTGATATTTCTTATTAAAAGTAATTAAAAAAATAAAAGTATCTACAAGAGGAGCCTCTTACCTTATATTAACTAGCCCTCAAAATGTTTTATTATTTTATCTTTTAAAAAGTAATATAGTATCCCCATTTTTGTTGTTATTATCTTTTAAAAAGTGCTATAGAGGGGTCAGGGATATAGCTCAGTGGCCAGGGCCTGCCTCGCACTGGCCTCAAGGTGCTTTTTGATTCCTGATACCAAAAAAAGTACCTTAGAAAAAAAGAGAGTGATAAAAAATTTTTAATTTTACGGCTTGTGGGAAGATAGGTCAGCAGCATAAGAACCTGCTTGGCAAGCTCAAGGTCCTGAGTTCAATCCCCAGTACCAAACTTATAACCTTAAGCCCATCATATAAAAATGCTAAAACTCAAAATTAGAGAAATCTTAAAGCAAACAAAATGGGGTAGCCTACTTTCAATGATGTAATAATCAGAACAGCGATTTTTTAAGAGTACCTGTAGAAACTAACTATCCATTTCGTTGACCTATTAAAAGTTATAAAAGAAAATAACTGCTAAGATAGAGTTCCATTCACAGAAAAATATTCTTAAAATTAGCAGAAGATCAAAATTTTTAAATTAAAAAATTGAAAGACAGCAAATTCATGCTAAAAGAAATAGTAAAGGGTAGTACCTTTGGTATTAGGAAATGATCTCTTAGAAATTAAATAGAAAGATGACTTATGAAAAAAATGAATATATTTAAATATTATTACATAAGTACAGTTCATTACTACTCTAAAAGTCTTTTCTAAATCTACCTAGAATAAGCATAGTAGTGAAATTGTAATTCATATTTAAAAAGAGGAAGAGTTGTTTCCAAAGTTGAAGTTCATTGTTCCAATATCATAGAAGCACCATTGCCCATGAACAGGAAGCATCTTGGTCTCTATTCTCCTTACAATTGAGAAGATAATTTTTAAAAAATAATCAAGATTAAAAATGAGATCAAATTATTAAGAGACATAAAATCCTGGTTTTACTGAAGTTTTGACATAGGGAATTAATTTTGGAGTAATGTACCTGTGAGCTGAGTATTTCCTATTTTCCCTCCAAACCTTCCATCTGTTTCCAATCAGCTTGAGGAAAATGAAGCTGACTCTGTTTCCAAGGGTCCCTTTCTTCCAACTGCCATTTGAGTTTGGTCAGTGGAGGACACTGGCAGAAGGGAGAGTAGGAGGAAGGTGGGCCCATACATCCATTTCCAAATCCCACTCCCTGTTGATCCCATGCATGCTCCACTGTCTGAGCTGAGGCTCCCAGTAGTGCCTCCTTCAAAATTTTGTTTGTTTATTTATTTTTAAATTTATTTTTATTATTTTTTACAGTAGTTAGTACATTGCATAATGTTGTCTTCATTGTAGTGGTTCAGAGTACAAGATACAGACATATTTCTTGTCTAAATCTCATTAGTACAGATTTTTCTTTTCATTGCACAAAGAGAAAGTAGCTGTATAGTTAGTTCAATAGTCCATAACAATAGTGGTTTATCAGCTCATCTGGCATTATTGGGGGCTGTTGACTTGAGCCTTTTACAGCCCAGGATATTAAATCAGCTTTCCTTTTTATACCTTATGGATAGACTTTTCTTCTGGATGGTTAAGACCAAGATAAAACAAGACCTATGTTACAAATAGCATGTAGCTTTTGTATCTGACAAGGTCAGTCAGGTCCCCTCAGGGTTTACCCTGGAACCATGTACTGCCATTTGTAACACCTTTGTCAGTGTCAGCCATCTGAATGAATGACGGGCAATGCCTAACTATTTTTCTCTCTGTGGAATCCTGAGAGAATTTTTTCTCTCTAGGTGACTCTCCTTAGGCCCACTGTGCATATCAATCACTTTCCTCTGTGGCCCCATAATTTCCTTGAACAGGAAATTTGGAGTTCTGCTGAGTTATATGTTGTTACAGTACAGGTTCTTTTATGTCCTGTGTTCTCACTGACCTACTTCAAAATTTTATACAAATTATTTTAAATATGTTTCATATTAATGGACACACAATAATTGTACACATTATAGGCTAAAATGTGGTGTTTTGATACACATACATAGCATGTAATGACCAAAGCAGGTAACTAAAATATCCATCAGCTCCAACATGTATTAATTCTTTGTGTTGCACATACTCAAAATTCTAGCTATTTTGAAATATATGGTTAATTGCTGCCAACCACAGTCCAATGCCTGGTACAAAGTGAGGGCTTAATAAAAATTACACCATTATTGCTGTTGCTGTTTTTGATGATTATTATGTATTTCACAGAGAATAAAACTTACTAAATGGTTACAGTCAGTATATTTCCAGGGTGCAAATATATCCATCCAACTACAGCTTTTAACTTTGTGATATAATAGACTAAGTTTCAGGCCAGAAAACCAAGTCCAAAAGCAAACCCTGCTATTACAGTACTCAGCCCACCACAAGATTAAAATACGACCAGCGTGCATAATTTTTCTGTCTGTGTAAATAATCATCTGTAAGATTTAGAAAGGAGCATTAGCATAAGAAGTGGCTCTGTTCCAGTTCAGCATTACAGGAAAAGATAGTAGCATAAATCAACTCAATCTTATTTCAGCCGATCCAAGGGTAAAGAACATCCTAAATGGGTTAAGTCAAAGAATATCATTTCAGTACATCATACATTAAAATAACTTCCCTGAATCCTCAACACAAAAATGATAGCTAGAAATTGAACATATACTTGTGATCAGAAATACTAAGAAAAATAAGGAAAATTTTGAAGATTAAAACCAAGAACAGGCAAAAGAGAAAATAGACAATCAAAATAGGACCCATTCTTCAATTTTAATGTTGTGACTGAAAATCTTGGTATGCTTACAGCTATGAATTAAAGATCAAATACAGCCAATGATACTAAAACTGGCTATATGATAACTAGACCAGTTGTAGTCTTTGGAACACAGTGGCAGCTGCTCCCTACAAGGTCTACACAATAACAACACATTTGACAGCACTACCCACATGCTCCAAATTTTCTCTAAGTGAAAAAGAGTATCAACAATAAAAGACTGCTGACTTTTACTTAAGCCATTAATAAAAATATTTTTCCCACACTGGCTGTGGCACTGATTCAAGGGAAAGAGAAAAGCAGGCTGTGTTTCATGGATCCTCATGTATTGGGTCAAGTTACTGTTTATCCTGGCTCCACAGGACTGCTGTTCAAGACCTTGATGTGAGAGACCAAGGCTAGCTGCCCCCCTGAATCAAATCCCTCTAAGAAATAAAAGTTTCAAACTTTCTGATGTGAAATGTTTGGGCTTGATGCAGTCCAGCAACCAAGAAGAGGTGGAACAGAACCCCACACAGGTGGGCATTAAATGTTGTTACTAAGTGACCCACTCCAAAGCTTGACACGGCTTTGTCCAAACTTCCTCCTTTGGCCCAATCATCGAAGTGAGGAATCATTCACAGAAAACTGTATTTCTGCAAAGTAAACAAATGACTATAGTGATAAATAACTGTAGTGATAAACTCTCAAAGGAAAATAATTATTAAAATTAAGACAACTGTGGGCCGGCCAAATAGCTTAGTGGATTAAAGTGCCTTCAGGCAGACACAGGGGACGGTTTGATCCCTGGGCCTGCTGGGCCAGCCCTGCCCCCCGGAGGCTTGCTGAGATGAGACTGGGTGTGGTGCTGCATGCCTGTAATCCCAGCACTTGGGAAGCTGTAAACAGGAAGATCACAGTGAGTCTGATCTAGTAGTGCGACCTTGAACATCCTGTAGAACCTTCCCTAAAAAATAAAAACAATTTTTAAAAAATGGGAAAAAGTACCCAAAATAATAGTAATAGTAGCAAAAATATGCCAGATACTCTTGTAACCATTTGTCTTAACTCACTGATTCCCCATAATATCCCCATGAGTCTGACACTATCATTAGAGCCACGTTACATAGAACAATGTCTCGGGCACCCACAGTTTAAGTACTTTGCTCCAGGTCTCGGAGATACCAAGTAATTAGTGAACCTGTAGGTCATAGTCCTCTGCTTTAATTTTTATGGTAGTGTCATACTAACCACATGACTTGTAAAAATATTCCTAAGCAATGGTATCATTGAATAGAGTAATGTACTCTAGGACTCTCTTCTTTTTTTTTTTTTTTTTTTTTTTTTTTTTTTTTTTTTTTTTTTTTTTTTTTTTTTTTTTTTTTTTTTTTTTTTTTTTTTTTTTTTTTTTTTTTTTTTTTTTTTTTTTTTTTTTTTTTTGTCTTTTTGAGACAAGGTCTCGCTATGCAGTTGAGGCTGGCCTTGAGCTCACTTTTGTAGTCCAGGTTGGTCTCGAACTCACACCAATCCTCCTGCCTCAGCCTCCCGAGTGCTAGGATTACAGGCGTGAGCCACCATGCCCGGGTTCTCTTCTCCTTTATCTCTTCAACTTCTCTCAAATTAAAATTCAATGGTAAGATTTGTAAGCCGAGAAGCGAGCATAACTTTCCTAAAAACGAAAAAGCTATACAAAATTTCAACTCAATAAAATTTCAAAAGGCTCATCATGCTAAACCCATAGAGGACTGGGACTGTTGTCGATAACTACCATTTACGAGACACAAAATATTCTGGAAGTTTTCAGTAAAATGATGGCATGTGAGGCTAATGAATTTAATTCTGTCCTAAACTCACTTTTTAAAGAACTACTTCCTTCCATGATTATAAGTAAACTATTTTACCAGCCCCACACAGAGTTCCAAACCAATGTCAGCTTGGCATCTTCTGTTTTTACACAGACTTACTCTCATGAGTGAGGAACATTG
This sequence comes from Myocastor coypus, assembly GCA_004027025.1. NCBI lineage: Eukaryota > Metazoa > Chordata > Mammalia > Rodentia > Myocastoridae > Myocastor > Myocastor coypus. The sequence goes on along the minus strand of PVJA010039264.1, from coordinate 12,023 downwards.
GAAACACAACTGTGTAATAGTTTTTGTCACTAATTTGCTAAAAAGGGAGGAGTCTGTGCTGAGTAAAGGACCTGGTCCTTTTTGCTTCTCTTTCTTGAGACTTCTATTGCTTCCAGATGCATTTGACATCAGAATCACCTGACTGTAATTGACAATGCACATCCACCAGTTGAAATTATAGAATCTACACACAAAGAAAACCCTACAAACCAAGGCACCATGACTAGAGACTGAATGATAGTTATACTCTTCTAGAGTGATGCTTCTGTACATGATTTTTCTCTAACAGAAATGTATTCTGTTTTATGGAGTCCACATCCTACAATGTGTTATGTAGCAGCACATTTCTGAGCAACAGCATTCATGGAATCGGCTTTCACTCTACAACAAAGATGATATCACTTAGCTAGGCAAGGAATTTTACAGGTGCAAACATGTAGGGGCCAACTGACCATTGGAGACACACACTGAATACTGAAGTAGTTCACCACAGGTCATTCCCCAAAATCATTAATTTTTCATTTACACATTTTTATTGTGGTTTGATTTTTAATACTTGAATACCAGAAAATAAGACAGTTTCCACTTACATGTCAACAAGTTCCTTTGAAGGTCTCCATATCAGAAACAGAAATATATTTCCACTGAGGGTTTTTGTGCAACTCCTGAAGATAACTAGGTCCTGAAAGACAAAAAAAAATTCCTTTGAAGAGTAAATATCAGTGGAACTCAGTCATTTTTTTTTGTAACAAAAATAAGTCCCAAGATTCAAGATGCAGCATTAAAATCTATTTGGCTGAATGTGGTGATGCACACCTATAATTCTAGCACTTGGGAGGCTGAGGCAGGAGGATCAGTAGGAGTTCAAGATCAGCCTGGGCTACAAAAGTAAGCTCAAGGTCAGTCTGAACTGCATAGCGAGATTCTGTCTCAAAAAGACAAAAAAAAAATTAATTTAATTTTAAAAATGAAATTTATTTGGTTTCCAATCCTTAATAAAACACAATTTATAGTACCAAACTAATTCTGAATAATTTTGGGGGGGTCAACTGCAGAGCCATGGGCCTTTAATCTTCATATACCAAAAGCATTTATTTACCACCACTGGAAAGAGATTCAGATTTGGGAAGTCAAAGGTTAGCAGTGGAGGATAAAAATATTATAGAATCTCTGAGGATGATGAAAGAAAGTTATGACTCCTGAAAATTCTTTCCCTGGCAAGCTGAGAAGAAGGCGAGAAGTCTGCTTTAACCAGAAATACCGCTCAGTGACTTCATGCCATCATCAACCGAAAGAAGCGGGTGATCATTCCCTGACTTAAAGAAGTTCTACATTATAAATTCAAAATCAAAGCACAACAAATACACAACTTGTGGGTACAAAATACTTGATTTAAATTAATAGAGTATCAAAATATGAACAAATGTCATGTATTCACAAACTAAATTCTATTGATTCTACACATATGATATGTAATGTAAAGAGCTATACAGTAACTTAAAAACACTACCCAATTACAAAATTTGTTCATAAAATCTCCAGTGAGAGACCTGATGGGGGATCACAAGTTGGAGCCCAACCTGGACAACCTAGCAAATTAGCAAGACCCTGTCTCAAGATAGTAGTAAAAAGCTTGGGGACTTGGCTCCATGCAAAGGCCATGTGTTCAATCCAACTACCAGACAAAGAAACAAATAATGAAGAAGGCACTGGTACACACCTATCTTTTCCAGTACTCTGGATTAAGCCACTTCTTAGTGTAGCAATAAAAATCATATTATATGTTTCTAAATAAAATTTTTCTTCATGTATCTGCCTACTATAACTGTATTTGAAATTCAATATCAGTATTAGTTAAAATGGAAAGCTCCATTCTAATACGATCTGAAACAATGTGTTTAATTCAACAAAAACAAGTAATAGAAAACTTCTTAAAGATTTCATGTTGGAATAAACTAAATTTCAGAAATTTAAAACTACAAAAGTATCTCAGCACATTAACTCAATTATATCCACAATTCTAATCACAAACCAAAATGGAAAAGAAGTAAATTAAGTTTTCCCATAAGGCCAACACTGGACCTAACCACTGAATTTGACTCAGTTCTTGCCCAATTCAGTGTCTAACCAGAATTGTGAAAGGAATCAAGTTCATGAAATAAGATAAAACTAGACGCAGGAAAACTGAAGTATCATTGATGAATGAAACAAAAATTAAATTCAAATCTTAGGAATCACACAAAGCTTTGCTTTGTAAAAATAATTTCTACTTATTTTCACAAATTAAAGATATGACCTCTCAATCTCCAATCTTTGAATGTCAATTTCAAAAAAGATTTTCAGAAATTTCTAGTTTCAAATTTAAAATTAACTACCAATATGTCTAATATTTAATATATATAAATTATACATAGATATGTCTAATCTCTATATTAAGAATTGTTCTCTTTTTTAAAGAGAATAAAATATAGTAAAACAAAAATTAGAACTGATATAGAATTTCACTAAAAATGGTAGAAATTCAACAACAGTTGTTATATTGCATTGTGTTATCTTTGAATTAGTTGTTTTGATTACCAAATATAAGCATGCAAAATGGAAATTTATATATCTTTCTTTAACATTAGGAAGAGGCTGAGCAAATTCCTATAAATTTCTGCATCTTTCATTATGTTACAGTCAACAGCATTTACATACAAATTCAAAAACATCTTGTCTTAATGATTCACATCTGTAAAATTATGGAATGTCTCAATATATTCTTTAGTTTAAAATTATATTTCAGAACTGGAGAGATAACTCAGCCGACTAAGCACCTACATAGGCAAGCACAGCAACCAGAGTTGCTCCCCCGTACTGCATGCTGCTCTGGCTCTGCCCCTGGGCACACTGAACCAGCCAGTGAGACGCAGGTGGTGGTGCATGGTTGCACTCCCAGTGCTCAGGAGGCTGAAAATAGGAGGATCAGTATAAGTTCAAGCTCTGTAGTGAGACCCTGTACCAACTACATAAAGAATAAAATTAAAATTAATAAATACACAAAATAGGGGCCCAGCGGGATGGCTCAGTGGTCTAAAGTGCTTGCTTGGGAAAGCCTGGGCGGCTTCAGGGACCGCGGTTCGATCCCCGGCACCACATGCTGTGCCGGCCCTGCCCTCAGGGCAGGCTGAGCCAGCCATAAAAATAAATAAATAAACAAACAAAAGTTCTGAAACAAGAAAAAAATAAATAAATAAATAAAATAAAAAATTCTTTAAAAAAATACACAAAATATATATTTCAAACGTTCACTATATCCACTCAGGTTGTGAGTTTAGTAACAACTAAAGAAAAGCCTCAAAATAAAGTATCTAAATGAAAGAAGATAATCATTCTAAAAATAAATACATTTAGCTATGTGGAACTATGGCAAATTTTACTTAGGAAAGAAAGGATTACTTGAAGAAGTGTTGTACAAATAAATTCCTCATGAAGAAATCCATTTACAGTGAAGCGTAAGAAAGCACAGCATAGCTTATTTTTTGGATTTGTTTGTTCACATAGATAAACAATGAGGGCACCACCTGAATAGCCAAATGAATTGATCATTACCTCAAAAATCAAATTTGGTTTCATAAATATAAATTTGATTTTAATGCTAATCATGTTTAGACTTTTCATTAAAAAGCATGAATATGAATTCATAAAAGCTTTTCAATATGATTTATATGACAAGAATATAACTCTAATGTACCTCAGTAAACTGGCACTTCCTGCTCTGGCATCTAGCCATAAGAGGATAAACTATATTCCCCACAGCGACAGTGGCCATGTGAGTAACAATGTGCACAGTGTTAAATCAACAGTAGCTTCAGACAGGTAGACTACGCTCTCCCACCAACAATCTCACCCCCTTCATCTGCCAACTATGAAGGGAAGGCACGTGTACAGTCACAGGCAAGCACATAGATGAGAAAAAGATCTCTGGACACATACATACATGCATACATGTACAAATAAACAGAAGGGGAGAGGAGGTCTGCTGCTGCTATTAAACATAAACATTCTAAATATAAAGATACTTGCAAAAATTATCATTACAAACTGTCCACATCAAAGCTAAACAGCATACTACAATGCAAAATAAATTATTTATGGTATCTTCTATGAAAATACATGTTAACTACAACTAACAATGCAGTTTCTGTGTTTTCAATGCATATGTTGTAGGCCACTTTAAGACACACCCACATTCTGGCAATGGAGGTTTTGCTCCAAAATAGATGTGGCACATAAAAACACGAAGAAACATGAGAAGTAAGATACTATGAAAATCTTCCTAGTAGTCACACTGAAATTGCACATAAGCTATTTAAAGTTCTTCCTACAGGAAAAAAAAAAATGAAGTCTCTCAGAAGCAGGTGATAAGAGAGAGATACATAACAGAGATTTTAAAATGCATTGGTACATACTCAATAATAATTGAAGCAAATAAAAGCATATGAATGTATGACCTAATGCTCTACAAAATAGCTTCTATTTATTAAACAGCAAAGTGAGAGTGGAACCATCACAGCTATCCTAAAATGTACTTAGTTTTACTACTATACTGACTTAGATAAAAATTTAGATAAAATTATGTACCTTCAAGTAACAATTCTGCAGGCTGGGGAGACAGCGCAGTGACTTAAGCACCTGACAGGCATATGCAAGGTAGTGAGTTCCATTCCCAGTACCCCCCTCCCGCCCCCACAAAAAAAAAGGTTATGGGCTGGCAACATAGCTCAGCAGTCTAAAAACACCTGCTTAGGCAAGCTTAGGCAAGCACACAGCAACCACAGTTAGATGCCCCACACCACATGCCTCACCAGCCCCATCCCAGGGTGGACTGAACCAGCCACCCCGAAAAAAGATAATTTCACTTAAAAACCTCATTTCTACCAGGTTGATACATTGAGTTAAAGGCAGTAGTGGAAATTATATTTGAGGGCCAGAGAGACAGCTCAGCGGCATAAGCACCTGACTTGCATGCACAAGGTCCCAAGTTTGACCCCCAGGACCATAAAAAAAATCTATTCTGCATTTCAGTATGCACAATGAAATACTGCATCCTAAGTATAAAGTCATCCCAAGCCTGAGTAGAAAGCTGTATGTATTCTGACCTGTGTTGATTTTTATCTTTTTTTCTAAGACAGCCACAGATGTTTCTTCTCAATGTGTAAGTTCTCTCTTTTTTATTTCATCATTAAAACTAAAGTTTTTCGAAAAAATAACATAGGAGAATATAATTATATCAACTTGTTATCTGACTTTGGCTTCTCCTTTAATTATATATTATTTAATTATATGTATTTTTTATTTAAAAGTATAAAACAGAAAAGGAGAGGCCTGGTTTGGGACCAGACAGTAGAACTCACACAGAAAGGCTCAATTTGGGACAGTGTGCTTGGATTTCCTGCAGACGATTAGGTGCAAGACCCAGCAAGCTAAACCAGGAGCAGAACAACTAACCAGAAGATAACCGCAGGTTCATTTCCACAGGCCACAGACAAAGCTAAATATAGCAGCCATGTTCAGTCCAGGAATGGGTAGTCAAGATCGACACTGGTAGATCCAGACATAGTAAGCTGAGGCATACTGCTAGGGTTAGTGGGACCCAGCCTAGACGCAGACCTATGGGAGCACTCTCTCAAGACAGAGGTGGCTCTAGTTGACTCAGGCAAACTAGTCTACCTGGAAGACTCCCGATACATCAAGGGGAGGTGACCAGATAAAACTTAGGGAAACTAATTTCTATGAATTCCCAATTTAATTTTTTAAATTTTATTACTTTTAATAAGAAAAACAGGCAGTTTCTAAACACGTTAGTAGGACAGCAATAATAATTAATACAATGCATAATGTTGTCTCCATAGTAGTTGTTAAGAGTACAAGATATGGACATGATAACTTTTCTAAGCACTATTGGTACAAATATTTCTTCTAATTAAACTAAGAGAAAGTAGTTGTATGTGTAGTCCAATGGTCTGTAATAGTAGTGGGTTATCAGCAGAACTGGCAATGTCAGAAGCTGTTGACGAGCTTTTTATACCTCAGCATACTAACATGGCTTTATTTTTTATGTGTCATGGTTAAACGTTTCTACTGGATGATTGAGGCCAAGTTAAAGCAAGATCTAAATTATAAAATACATAACTTCAGTATCTTGACAAGGAGAGTCAAATCTCGTTAGGATTAACCTTGTTATATGTGCAGCATTTCATTGAACTTTTGTCAGTGACAGCCATCTGGATGAGTAACAGCCATTACTTGACCAGTTTGCTGTCTGTGAAAGCCTGAGAGAATGTTTTCTCTCTAGGTGACTCCTTAGGGACACTATACATCATCCATCGCTTTTCTCTATGGCCCCATAATCTAACTGAACAGAAAATTTGGGACACCACTGAGATATACAATGTTACAGTACAGGTTCTTTTAAGTCCAAAGTCCTCACTGACCTTGAAGGACTAGGGCCAAAATACAGGCTATCCTTGTAGCCCTTCTTTTCCTCTGATTTTGTGGTCTGCAAACTTAAGTTGTTAACCTTAAAGAAGAAAAACTATCACTCTATAAGATAGGTACTTGATTTTTTTTTTTAGATTAACATCACTGACTTTCTGAATACCAAACACCTTAGACTTAACATGTAACTGATATTTTCCATCAATCACTGATAGTCTAATAAATCCCTATACAATGTAATAAAAAGGTATATTTTCACACAGAAATTTAGAAATCTAACCATATACAAAATTGTGCCAGAGTAATCCTATGGTATTTTTCCTTGTTTCTTATTCTCTTCTATTATACTTTTTTGATTTTTAAAACAAACATTTACTTTAGAGAGAGAGTACAGAAATAATTGAAATGATATTTGAAGCAGCACACATCTAAAAGACCACTATAGCAGACATTCTAAGCATGGTTTTAGTATCACACATTGCTATCCTGAGAGTCAAAAACCTGTTTGAGATTCTCAGGACCATTGTTTAATACATTCAGTGTTTACAAGTATACAGTTTTGTCCCTGCCACATTTCCTAAATTTTCTGCTTGCTGTCTATTCATTATCTAATCCTTAAGTTCTTGATTTCCATTGTTTTATGCCCTTTCAAAGGTAAAGAAGAAGTAAAACTATCACTATTTGCAGATGGCATAAAAGACTACTTGGAAGGCCCAAAAACTACACCAAGTAGATACTAGAATTAATATGCCAATTCAGTAGCATAGGAGTATGCAAAGTCAATCACCAAAACTTAATAGCATTCATCTATAGTGATAAGAAATACAGAGAGAGAAATTAGAGAAACAACACTTTTTTCAATAGCATTTTGGAAAATGAAATATTTAGGAATTAATCTAATTAAGAAGTAAAATATCTATTCAATGAGAACTAGAGTACTCTGAAAAAAGAGATTGTAGAGGATTTCAGAAAACAGAAAGATATTCCCTGCTCCTGGATAGGAAGAACCAACATTGTGAAGATGGCCCTAGTCCCTAAATTGTTATATTGATTTAATACAATCCCTATCAACATACCATCAGCAGAAGAAATCATTCCTAAAATTTATTTGGAACCAGAAAAGACCAAGAATTTCAAAGACAATCCAGGGCAACAAAGGTAAGACAGGAGGCATTACAATTCCTGACCAAAAGCTGTATTATAAAGCTATAGTGATAAAATCAGCATAGTATTGGCAAAAAATAGATCTGTGGATCAATAGAATAGATTAGAAGGTACAGAAGCAAATACAAGCACACTCAATCACCTTATCTTTGACAGATGGGCCAAACGTGTTTCCTGGAAGAAAAATAGCCTTTTTTAACAAATGATTATGGGCAAACTGGCTGTCTATATGCCAAAAACTAAAACTTGACCAACGTCTACCACTATGCAATAAACTAAAGTCAAAATGGATTAAATATCTAAATATTAAAACAGAAACACTAAATCTCCTGGAAGAGAAAGTAGGAGGAAATCTTGAAGATATCAGGGTAGGCAAATAGTTACTGGACAAAAATCAAAATGCACTTTTAAAATTTAAAAGAATCAAGAAATGGAATCTCCTCTTGCTGAGTTTTTGCACATCAAAGAAAATTACCAACAGAGTCAACAGATAAGCCAAAAAAAATTTTAAAATGTACCTAATAAGTATTCAGACAAAGGTCTTCCATCTAGAATTTATAAAGAACTAAAAAATGTTAGGGTACCAAAATTCAAATACTCAATTCAGAAATGGGCATCTGAGATGAACACACACTTCTCAGAGAAAGAAATTCAACAAACCTATAAACACATGAAGAAATGCCCCACATCACTAGCCATTTGTGCAGTGTAAATTAAGATAACACTTAGATACCATCTCACCCCAGAAAGAATGGCTATCTTTAAAAAAAAACAACAACAACAAACAACAAAAATTGGAGATGTTGTGGAACACTTTTCCACTGCTTGTGGAAGGCAGACGGGGCCAATCATTATGGAAATCAGTGTTGGGACGCTGTAAAGAACTTGTACTGGAAATCCCATTCAATCTAGCTATCCTCCTTCTGGGAATTTTGCCAAAAGAACTGAAAACATCGTATCATACTGATATTTGTGCACCTATGTTTATAGCAGCACAATTTGTGATAGCCAAATCTTGGAAACAATCAAAATGCCTGTCACTTGAAGAATAGTTGAAAAAGATGTGGTGTTTTTATACAAAAAAATATTACTCAGCTATAAAGAATAATAAACTGGAAGCCTTCATGTATAAGTGGATGTATACTCATAAGTGAAATAAACCAGATGTACATTTCTAAATATTGCATAATCTCCCTAGTGTAAGAATCAAATTTGATATCTGCTTAGCTAAAAAGTCATAACGTTTGCTCTTATGATCTAAGATTTTTAAAAAAATAGTTACAGAAGTTTGTCAATTGTTAAATTTCAGTACCATTATTAGTGTTGCTAATTGCATTACTGTAAATAGAAAACCATACCATGTTCTCTCTTGGGTAATAATATCAGGAGGTTATTGAGTAGTAACCTCAACAAAACCCTATATGAAGCACAGAGAACAGTGCCAAACAGAAGCCAATATCTCTCTTTTAATCAATACAGAGCACAAAATTTTGGGACCCACATAAAACAAGAATCTCTGACACAGAAGAATTACCTAAATAATAGACTCTTACATAGAGAACCTCTGATCACAGTGATACAGATAACTACTATCAAACTTTCAAGAAAATATCATACAAATCAAAATAAAGTATTCACTGAAATAGAAAATGGCAAAGGAGCAAAATTCAATCTCATGGTCCAAGCTATCCCAGAACAAACACAAGAGACACTAGCTAGAAGAAAGAGGAAGTGTCATACCTGAAATCTCTGAAATAAGGAAAAAATGACAGATGGGTTCAAAGGAAATCAGATCATAAATAATCTTTCAAGTAAATGGAAGACAGAAATGATAGCTGTAATGAATGAATTACTAAGTGTTTCTAAAGAAGACTAATTTTAAAAAGATGAGAATAGAAAAATGATGGAAACCTTGAATGATCAATATAGAAAAGAAATAGAATGCATGAGGAATATTCAAAGAGATATTTAGGAAATTTTAAACACTCTTCAAAGATGGCAAAACTGTCTGAAATAAAGTGAAGGTAGAGTTTCAGACAATGCAGACACTACCGCAGCTAGTGAAAAGGTAAGGAAAGATCTCTTACAAACAACTATGATGCAAGAAAAAAATAATTCAACATCTGCAAGATGATGCAAAGATGAACAATGTAAGAAGAATAGGCATCAGTGAGAAAGGAGTTAGCACGAATGGTATAAAAGAATACGGGCAGAATAAATAACAGAAAACTTCACAGAAATGGGAAAACAATCTGACTTTCGTGTAGCTGAAGAATACAGAACTCCAAGTAATATAAACCCAATTAAAACCATACCCTGGCATATAATAACCAAGATTCCAAAAATTGAGCATAAGAATAGCATACTAAAAGCTGCTAGAGAAAAGAAAGAGATCACGTTTGAAGGAAAACCCATCAGAATAATGGCAGATTTCTCCTCATAACCATCAAGTGAAGAGGAACATGGAGTGAAGTATTTGAAGTATTTCAAATCATACAAGAAAAGAAATTCCAACCCAGACCGATATACCCTGAAAAGCTCTTATTTCAGGTTTAATGGTGAAGTAAAACACTTCCACGACAAAGAACAACTGAAGAATTTCTTGACAAGCAAGCCAAACAGAGTAATGAAAGATATTCTAGAAAGGGAAGAAAATGACCACAATGTCAAGATGGACAATGGAAAGAACCCAACAAATAGGGCAAACAAACACAGGAGAAAGGCAGGTAACAAACAGCAAGAAGATATCATGACCAACATAAGTCAATGCATGTCAATTGTAACCATCAATGTAAATGGGCTCAACTCATCAGTTAAAAGAAATAGATTGGCAGATTGGATTACGGAAGAAGACTCATCAGTATGCTATATACGAGAAACACATTTAACTCATAAAGAAATTCATAAGCTCAAAGTCAAATGACAAAAACAATAATACATGCTCTAGGACCTCAGGAAAAAAAAAAAAAGCAGGAGTATCAATTCTATTCAGATAATCTGAACTTCAAGCCAAAAATGATCACATGAAATAAAGAAGGCCAGTACATACTAGTTATGGGAAAAACTGAAGACTAAGAAATATGAGTCACAAATATGTAAGCATCAAATATGGCAGCAGACATCTATATAAGACAAATTTCAAATGACATAAAAATCTAATAACCAATAACACAATCATTTTTCAAGGAGTCTCCACATTGCTCTCCATAATAGTTGCACCAGCCTGCATTCCCACCAGCAGTGGAGAAGGGTTCCTATTTTCCCACAGCCTCTCTAACATTTCTTTTTGGTTGATTTTTTTATGAAAGTCATTCTTTCTGGGGTGAGATGATATCTAAGTGTTGTTTTAGTTTGTATTTCACGAATAGCTAGTGAACTGGAGCATTTCTTCACGTATTTGTAGGCTTGTTGAATTTCTTTCTCTGAGAAGTGAGTGTTCATCCCAGATGCCCATTTCTGAATTGGGTCTCTGAATTTTGGGATCCTAATAGCTAAATCCTGGAAACAACCAAAATGCCCATCATCTGAAGAATGATTGAAAAAGATGTGGTATTTTTATACAATGGAATATTACTCAGCTATATGGAATCATAAAATAGAAGACTTTATATATAAATGGATGTATCTTGAACACATACTCATAAGTGAAATAAACCAGATCTACATGTGTAAATATCATATAGTTTCCCTAGTGTAAGAACTCAAAAGAAGAAATAAAAGTGGAGAGGCAGAACACAGCTGAATGGTAATCAAGGATTTATGAGTTAAACAATGAAGTAACTGCAAGCAGAAAAGATAGGAAGCATGGCAGGGGCAAAACCATGCACTTATATATACACAAGATGAATTATATAATGGTCCTAAGAACCTCCAAAATGTTTTTCCACTGAAGATAGCAATAGGTAACACTAAAACTATGCTTGAAATGTCTGTCATTCTGGTCTTGTAGATGCTTCTAATGTAATTTCTGTTACTGCTATACTCTCTCTCTCAAGTAAATGGTTGGTTTATAAGAAAACAAAAAAGGGTATTAAATGAAAGTAAGAGACTAAGAAAAATGTCATAGAATTGACCGGCTACAATTTTGAATATACTTAGATTTCTAAATGTGTAAAAATGTGTAACTGGTTTTATCACATTCTATAGAGATAGCAATTCCAAGGTAAGTCTAAGATGTTTGATACTCAAAAAGACAGTGATGTTATGTTCAAGTACCTATGTTATAGAGTAATAATATCGTTAAGCTTTTCTTCTGGAGGGTTAAGAATATAAGTTTTTTGTTTTTTTTTTGTTTTTTTGTTTTTTTGTTTTGTTTTGTTTTGTTTTATTTGTTGTTGTTGTTTTGGTTTTTTTTTTTTTTTTTTTTTTTTTTTTTTTTT
>PVJA010039263.1:0-19202 GCA_004027025.1 Myocastor coypus | reverse complement strand
TGGGAGGTGACAAGAAACTGTGAATGAAAGTTGTATGGCTTAAAGAGAAGCATAAGGGGTAAGTCTTGTCTGGTGTTTCTATTAGGCCCTTCATTCTAACAACCAAGACAGAAGAGGTGAACAAAGGTACAGTATCTCAAGTGAGAACAGAGAGGCTGGCTCCTGAGTCAACCAGAAAGAAAACCTGCTTTCCAGCCAGCACCATTTTTAGTGACTATCCACTCATAATTTCATAGTGGAAGCCTTAGGCTGTGTCTGGGCTATGTCAATTATCAGCTGAAAATAAAGCTACAAAAGACTCCAGGTTCTTGGTAAGTGTGTCAGGTTGCCTGTAGAAGAGAGATCTTGGGGCTGAACTCCCCAGAGGGCATGGCATTTTCCAGGGCCTCGACCCTCTGAAGTTACAAGATGTCTTTATAAGAGGTCTGGAATTCCGACAAACTTTACTCAGGGAGGCAAGTGATCATATGACCTGAATCTGTCCAACTGGAGTTGCCAAGTTGATCTGTCCACTTGGGGTCTCAGAGATCAGCCCTGGGCACCACAGCAAGTACCTTGGCACATCTGTGTGCACAGTGGAGCTCACTGGCATGCTTCTCAGCTACCTCCAAATATGCTCTCCTTCACCATGCATAAGGGTGAATAACAAATTAGGACAGGCATCTCCGCCAGTGAAGTGATAAATTTGAGTTAGTTGAATAAATTCTTTTATGAACTTATTGGGATTTTATGAAAAGGCCAACATTCTTTTTTTTTTTTTTTTAAAATCTTTTTGAGACAGGGTCTCACTATGCAGCTCAGGCTGGCCTTGAACTCACTTTTGTCACCAAAGCTAGTCTCAAACTTGCACTGATCCTCCTGCCTCAGCCTCCCAAGTGCTAGGATTACAGGCTTGCACTACCACACCCAGCACGGCCCACATCCTTGAATAGAAATAATCTAGATTCATGACTGAGATAGAAATCTCAATAGGAACAAGCCCCTTGATCATTCCTACATCCTGGAGGGGTATGACAGGATAAGGAGAGGTGTGGGAAGGCATCTGGTAAGAAAAAAGAGTGAGAGAGCAGGTCTATGGTGACAGCAAAGGGCAGAGTTGAGCAAGGGGCTGAGATGCAGCAGGCTGCTGGGCTGCTGGGTGTTGGGGAAGAGGAGGCTCACACCCAGGAGCGAGAGGCTGGGAGTCAGGAGAGTTGTGGGTCTTGTTGAGGTTGTTGAAGAAGTGAGGGGCAATGGGGGTGACCACTGGTGAAATCAATTCAGCTATAGAGGAGGGTTCAGGGTAGTAAAGGCATAATAACTGGTGGGATGTGGGAATGGTTGTTTTGTGAGGATAGGAGTTTTTGTTCAGTGAGAAGCATTAGGAGGGAAGAGAAATTGAATAGAGAAAAGGTTTCTCAAAGAGGGCAAAAAACCTTGGGTATAGGCAGCCTCTTAACTTTTACTGTTTTTTGGAGGAGATTATGAAAACCTCAGAGAATTTGCAGATAATTGTGAGTCTGTATTGGGGCCACACAAAAGCGGAATAAATGGGTAACAGTTTTGGTTTAATGTCTCTTTTAGTTCCAGTTTGGAAAGAGCACAGAGAAGATAGCTGAGGGAGGTTGCTTATCATTTTGAGGGAGAATGGGCCATCACATGGGAGTTGAGATAAGAAAGGAGATCATGGTCAGGAGGTAGGTCACTGGTGTGTGTATCTGTCTGTGAATGGCCTCATGCACAGGGTCCGCAAGTTCCAGAGCAGCGCAGGATTGCTGAAAGGAACCTACATGCTGAAAGGAACCATGCTCCATATCAGAACGCAGGGTGTCCCAACCTTGTAATGCTCTCAAATATAGATCAGAGAGGAAGAAAGCGGCTTAGAAAGGAAAAAGGGGAGGGCTCACCAGATAGCTCAGCAGACTAAAATGCCTGTTTAGGCAGAACGCAGAGGTCAGGGTTCAATCTCCATGTGCTGTGCAGCCCCACTCCTGAGGCATGCTGAGATGGTGATTGAGACTGGGTGCGGTGGTGCACACCTGTTCTCCCAGAACTTGGGAGGCTGAGAACAGGAGAATCACTAGGAGTCTGATCTACATAGTGAGATCCTGTAGACCTTGTACTAAATACAAAAGAGAAAAAAAAAAAAAAAGAAAGAAAGAAAAGAAAAAGAAGGAAAGACAGAAAAGACAAAGAAAGAAAGAAACATAGACAGACAGACAGACAGACAGACAGACAGACAGACAGGGACACCAGATTGGTTTTCTTTGGGTTCCCAGAAAAGGTCAGTTGGGTTAGAACCTTTCCTTCCCAGGAGTGGTGATGGATTAGCAGCCAGGGGTGGGTGTCTTGCTTCAGGTCTAGCAGGATGGTGATCAGACTAGATTTCACACAAAGGGAGGGTATGAGAAGGAAAGTGAGCTGGTTATTCAGTTGGGAAGTTGGGGTTTGAAAGTTGCCCCTGAAGGTTTGAGGGCTCATCAAAGGTTAGCCTTTGTCAGAGCCTCACTGTCCCACTGAAGAGGGCAGTTGAACCCACATAACCAACCAATTCTTTGAGAAGGAAGAGATATTGGGTAAGAAACAGGACATCCCCAGAATCTAGTAGCAAGCCTAGGATGAGTTGCCCTCACTCTTTGAGTCCTTGGTTGTGAAAGAGGCCCTGGTGTCAGCTCCCATTCCTCAGTTTCAGCATGAGATGAGCAGGAAAGAAGGAGCACAAATTCAGCAATCCAGGTGGGGTTAATAATCCTGAGAGGCATTGAAGTGTGGATAGAGCAGAAAAGTTATCTCTCACAGGTGATAGGGGTTCTTAGGGCCAGGTTTTTGAGGGGTTGCTTTGCAGAAAGCTTGTGGGTTGCTGACTCATTCTCCATGGCCTGCTGACATGTTCTCTGGAGATCTACATTTCTCTAGAGGTAGGTGGGCCTATTTGAACTGGTGTCATCACTGTCCTGGGTCTATCAGGAGGAGGCACAATTATTTCATAAAATATTTCTTAGACTCATCAGTTGACCTTTGCATAATGGCACTAGGACAAACATTTGTTCTTCTACAAATATTTTCTTATAAAAAGTATAGTTGATAGGAAAGATATATGCCTGCATTTCTTGATCAGTATTTCATGCCTATTATCTTGTATTAGGAGTGGCTACTTTGAAGATAACTGTCGCGCGCTGCCTCGCTAGCAAGGAGGACGCAACACACAGCTCTTCCTTCAGCGGTTTATTCAGGACCCTTGTACAATCTTGCTTCTTCTCCCTCGAGCACCCGCGGGCTTCTAACTAAATACTCCCGAGCATCCAATCCCTCCCGAGCATCCAATCCCGGTTAGCTACGTGGCACTCAACGGTAGGTCCACATACACGGAAGCAAGCCAGGGGTTTCAGCCTTGACCATATATGGTAATAAACAATGGCGGAGAGCACTCACCCCTCAGGGGTGGAAGGCGGAAGCCGGCGCCATCTTTAGAGTACGGCAGTACACGGCTCTCCACAGTTCCCCCTTTTTGTTTTTGTAGCAACAGGTGAGAGCAGAGGCTTGATCCCTGCCACACAGTAGGGGCCATTAACTGTACACTCCCCCAAAGCATCCCACATCAGGGGCGTGTCAGCTAAGCCCAATGCCTTTTGTACAGGGATGGGAATCAGCGGCATCAACCCGTATGCAATCAAGCGTACTCTCCAGGACTCTGATAACAGGTCACCTCATGAGCTCCTCTGCAGTGCTTCGCCTTACAACCTGTGCTTATCATTTTGTGGGTGTAGGGTGGCTAGCCATACACCGGGGGACTGTCCCGCTTCTATGGCTGCAAAGGCTTGAACCATCATGGCCACATCGCGGCGCTGTTGGACCATTACTCACCAGAGACACCACAAGCTAACTAAAATTAACAGAAATAAAACTCCAACTAGGGCTCCCATTCCCGCCCATTCCCTGAGATGGTTCATGGTGGTGGAAATCCAGGCGGCTAGTCCAGCAGTCATGCTTGTGTCCACTCTTGTTGAATTCACGGTCACAATGGCCACACAGAGTTCTTCCATCAAGGCGCTTAACTCACCGGACCAATTTCCTAGGAGATAACTAGATAACTGCTTAGACAGATTAGCAGCGTGGGTAAAATTCTCATACTGGATGCTAGTAACACAGAGTCCCGGGTACTTTCTCTCACAACCAAGCTGGGCTATCTGTCACAGGCCATCCATTTGCTCCTGCACCAGATCTATCCTCTGATTGACTATCATGAGTCCTCCCTTTAATTGAGCATTTATATTACTTTGAGTATTTACGGCAGTGGCTACGTTCTCCGAAAGCTTATTCAACGTGTTGGCAGTTACCACTGTCTGGGATATGGCTAAAGCTGCTGCAGCAGCTGATGCAGCCGCCGAGGAGATGGCAGTTACAGTAGCGGCTGTAATCCCTACAACCCTTTCGGCTTGGCGCCTTCTTGTTCCCAGGTGCAACCTTTTACCTCCCCTACGCTCTCTGCTTTTTTGGAGCGTTCTTCCTGTAGTTGCCCTAGCGCTCTTTCTCCCTCTGCCACTAGAGGGCTACAGGACTGACCTTCAAGACAGCCCCTAATGAGCCGCCAAAGCCGAACTATACCCCCGCTGATGACTTCCTCTTTACGAGGTCGTTCGAGATCTTGCCCCAACTTATCCCAAGAAGGAAGGGAGAGGCTTCCTGTGTTAGCGAACCAAGGGGCTGCTTGATCTATCTCCTCCAGGAACCTCTCCAAGGTTTTCCTCCTTAACTTTAATTTTTTGAAAGCAAAAGCCCCTGTAAGGCCTCAAGGATAGGGTGCGACAAAGACGTGCCCATTTCCTTTTACTTTTGGTTTGCTCTGTGGTGAATGAACACCCTCGCTCAGAGGCGAGCTGCCAAACCGGCCGAAAAACCCTCGCTCAGAGGCGAGCTGCCAAACTGGCCGAAAAGCCCTCGCTCAGAGGCAAGCTGCCAAACCGGCCGAAAAACCCTCGCTCTGTGGTGAACAGCACTACCTGCCTCTAACCTCGCTCGTTGGCGAGTAGCCGAAAGGCGATCCGCTTCCTGTTATTTACCAGGCAAGCGCTTCTTGGTTTCACTTCCTGAAACCTCCCCCGCTCATGGCAGTAGCTGAAAGGCGATCCGCTTGCTGTTATCTACCAGACAAGCCTAGTTTTTCTTATCTTCTCCCTGTGGTACCTTCAGGGCCCACTCCTTACCCTTTTTCTTCGGAGTGGCGATGTCACCTGTGCTGACGGTTCTGGAACGGCCTACTGCAAGGAGATGTTCCCCGTACGGGCCACCACTTGTCGCGCGCCGCCTCGCCAGCAAGGAGGACGCAACACATAGCTCTTCCTTCAGCGGTTTATTCAGGACCCTTGTACAATCTCGGTTGTCCTTCTTCCTTCTCCCTCGAGCACCCGCGGGCTTCTAACTAAATACTCCCGAGCATCCAATCCCGGTTAGCTATGTGGCACTCAAGGGTAGGTCCACATACGCAGAAGCAAGCCAGGGGTTTCAGCCTTGACCATATATGGTAATAAACAATGGCGGAGAGCACTCACCCCTTGGGGGTGGAAGGCAGAAGCCGGCGCCATCTTTAGGGTATGGCAGTACAGGGCTCTCCACAGATAACACTGCACAATGTACTGAACATTGTTGACATCCTATTTTTCTTATGTATTTGGTACACATGGTCTCACTACACAGCTAGGACTTGAAGTGATCCTCCAGTTTTCAGTCTCCCCAGCACTGGGATTACAGGCATGCACCACGCCAACTGGTCTCTGTTGCCAGCTCGGTGAAACCAGGGACAGGACCTGTGTGGCATGTGATGCTGGTGCTGGAGCCCTAGTCCCTGTGCTTGTGTGTGCAGGCTCTTAGTCTCCTGAGTTATCTTGCTGGCCCTTACAATTTTGTTTAGAAATTTTATAACATTGTTTTTATCGTTCATTTTTCTTTTTTTTTTAAAAGAAGTGTAGTTTTAACTACTGTGCTAATGTTCTTTGAGTTTCTGTACAGAACTCTGTATATTAAAATCAAGTTTTTATATATTGGTTACTAATTCAATTTCTTAACATATGTAATGATGATCCTTTAATAAATATTTATTAATGAAAGCATACTTAGAAATTAAGTAACATTACTTTCTGATTGGAGAAAAAATACAGAAAATTCTGATATAGTTTTGAATTCAGTAAAAGAGGTGAATCTATTCTAAAATATGATTTATTAACAATTTTCATGCTGTATTTCCTATTACCACTATGCACACACACATACAGTAAATTAGTAATTTATTCTTTAGAAGACATTGATTATTATAATTCAAGAGAGTATTAAATTATGCGATGCTAACTTTGAAGGCAAGGGACTTTTAATAACCATTTTTCACAAGCAAAAGATGCCAAATTTCAAAGATTTAACATTCTCTACTGTCTCAGACTACAGTAAAATACTTGGATAATCTATCAAGAATAGCTTTCCTCTGCTAGTAGAGTTATGTATAGATCAGAGTACTAACCAGGCAAGAGGTGCGCTGCAGGTCTATTGAGGACTTTGACAGTTGCTGTAGTATGGAAGAGTAGTCATTCAACATGTGCTCATGCCCTACAGTACTCCACCTCTGTCTTTTTGCTTTTAAAGAGAACAACAGCAATAAAATAAAACATCAAAAACTAAAAATGGTACTGAATTTCAAAACAAGATGGCAATGGTTATAATATTATCTATTGTTATCATCAAAAGAGCTGCTCAGAATACCAGTTATAGGTGTGCAAGATTGATTAAATAATTAAACATGTGGATTAATTATCTGTGAACTTGTATACTTTACTACATTTGTTCTTGAGTCATATTGTGAGCCAATAGTTAATATACTAAACTTTACAAACATAAGTGATCCAAATGAATTGCAGAACTTCAGAACTAATGAACTTACTTCTTTTTCTCTTTAATTGTCCTTTTTTAACGTAAAAGTCCTAAAATTGAGTAACCATGGGTATGCCTGCATTTTCACAAATGTATTGTGAAACATGATGATTTTACCAAAATAATATAGGAGGTCAAGGATCTTCTATTCTCAAAACATGTTTTCATTTTTTGTGGTCCACATCATACTTAACAAAAGGGGGCAGCTGGATTCCCATAGTGTCAGCCCTCATCAAACCCTCAATGTCTTCACACCAGGGAGGGACCCAGTATCTAAGTATTTTACTATAAATTGGCCTTACTTCTAAAAACGTATTCTCAGTTCTTTGTGCTCCATATCTCATAAAATGAAATCGGGCATTTGGACCCATGTAGTATCAGTCCAATGACCTTAAACTCTCAATAATTCCATGCTAAGGAAGGATCCAATATCTAAGTGTTCTATTAATAAGGGTCCACAAAGCATACTTTCAGTTCTTTTGCTCCATGTCACATAAAAAAAGAAATGAGAGCACGTGGATCCACGTAGTATCAGCCCAATGTCATTAAACCTCCAAGGTCTCTATGCTAGGGAAGGATTTAGTATGTAAGTCCTTTAATAGTGAGCATTCTCAGTGGGAAGACAGAGCTTTTATCTTTACTTAAAAAAAAGTCTGAAGCCCTGCCCTTTCCTTGGTGGTGACCACCTGCTGACTCCCTTCCTGCCTCAGCTTTCCAGGAGGTCACTAGGCAAGGTTTCACCCTGATGGTTTTGCCTAGGCCTTTCCTGGGCTTCTCTTCCTTGTGAACCTTCACATGCTACCTCAGAGGAGAGCTTTGGCTAAAGCACTTGCCACACTCACTGCACTGGTAGGGCTTCTCCCTACTGTGGGTTCGCTAATGCTGAATAAGGCTGAAACACAGGCCACACTCATCACACTGTAAGGCTCTTCTCCAGTATGGATTTTCTGGTGCTGAATGAGATTTGAACTCCGTTTAAATCTCTCTCCACACTCATCACATTCACAGGGTTTTTCTCCACTATGGATGCAACATTGCTGAATGAGATCAGAGCTCTGGAAGAAAATTTTCCACAATAAGCTTTTTTCACAATCCACATTTATGGGCTTTCCAGGGGCAAGCGTGGTGGTGGAAGAGAGAAAGTATTGACCTTGCCAGGTCTAGGACATGAGACTTTAGTTCAAGAAAACAGTAGACTGTCTGATAAATACATTCAGCTTTTCACCATGAGGCTAGCAAAACGTAAAGGGAATATTTCTCAGGGATCACACCCAGAGAAAGCCTATGAGAACAAAAGCAAGCATAAGACAGGCCAATAATGGCAGAAATGGGGAGTGACCATTAGCTTCGACTCTGGCTTGAGCAGACTGAGAAAAAGCTTGAATGAGAATCCCTACAAATGCTTCGCATGTGAAAAAAGTTTCAGTCAGAGTTCAAGTCTTTTTCAACACCAGAAGATCCATATTGGAAGCAAATCCTATCTTTCTTGAGTCCTCTCCCTTCTTACGATAACTAAATATGGGCAACCAAGAGAAGATACTGTTCTTAGCTTGGAAAGAGCCCCACATTTTGTGAGAAGTCTTTGATCTTCTTGGAGCCCTGAAATCATTCCATTTGCCTCTTGTCTCAATTACTCTTCTCTTGTTGCTGGGACAAATACTCGCCACCCAGAATGAAGGAAGGAAAGGTTTATTCATTTCACAGTTATTGGAGGTTTCAGTTCTTACTCAGCTGGCTCCAAGGCAGACTGGCACAGGGCAGAAAGCACTCAATTCATGGCCACAGAACAGCACAATGTCAACACAGAGAGTCTGTCTCTATGTCTCTCTTATATTACATTCAGGCTCTCTGCCTCAGGCTGGGTATAACACTTACACCTATAATCCCAGCAGTACTGAGACCCTTAATCGCAGCCCTGGATCACTCATAAACCCAGTGTACCGTGAGTTAATCTCAAACTCTAGAAGTCCCCATTCCATGACTGTGTGAGGCTTTGGAGGGACAACTAGACACAAATCATAACACCTCTTATATTTAGCCTTTGCCATATACTTATTTGGGAGATTACCGACCTGATTGGCTCACAATAACTAAGGCACATTATTAATCCAATAACTAGCACCATAACTATGAAATGGAGTTTTAAAACAGGTCCCTGAGACAGTTACAATAGTTTATATACTGTGTATTGTTGTCTTCCTAGCAGTTATTCAGAATAAAAGATAAATGCATGGTATTTTGTGTATACAATATTAGGATGAAACTTTTCTTTTGATGAAATAGGAAGAACTATCAGCATAACATTAACTATATTGTGTATGCATACATTTTTCTGTTTATCCTTTCATTTCCCTTCCCCACCACAGTTTGTCTTCTTCTTTGAATGAGTTCTTTCCAATTTACAGTATCTACTGTACAGTTCAGATTTTTATTTACTTGTTCATTTTCTCACACTGGTGAGATAATGTTTATACATATTATTTATTTCACTTATGCCTATGGTATTGAGTTGTATACATTTACCTGTGAAGACTCCATTTTAACTTTTTATTATGGCTGAGTATTATTCCATTATGTAAAACTCTCGTGGGTGTGTCCAAGAAGAAGTGAGGCTGCGGGCCTGCCCCGACAATAAATGGCTTATGACCTGAAAAAAAAATATCTTTTTTTATCTATGCTTCACTTTATGTATATATGAGTTCTTTCCAAAGTTGAGCTATTAAAAATTAAGCTAATATAAATATGGGTACACATATATCACTGTGGTACGATGATTTTATTTCTTCTGGGTGGAAGGGAAATAACTGGATGAAATGTAACTTTCAAACCCATTTTTTAAGGTATTGCCACATGGATTTCTCCAGTATTTATGCCAGTCTACACTCCCACCAATAGTGACGAAGGGTTCTTTTTTCCTCACAGCCCATTCAGCATTTGTTATTGATTGACTTCTTGATAACAGCCAGTGTTTCTCAGGTCAGATGGAATATCAGTGCTTTTAAAATTTTCACCTTTCAAATGATCAATGCTGTTGAATATTGTTTCATTTATTTCTTTATTTATTTAACATTTGTGTGTCTTCATGAGGACTAGGTATGTAGCTTAGAGGTGCAAGAACCTTCCTGGTAAGCACAAGGTACTGAGTTTGATTCTCAGTACCAAAAACTAAACAAAGCAAAAAAACAATTTCTTAAATTTCTCCATGAAGTGTTCCCATTCATATCTGGCTTCTTTTGGATTAGATCTTCAAATTTGGGCAGTTTGTTTCTTTCACTTCTTTATGTATTCCAAATATAAGCTCTTTGTGGGACAACAAACTATAATTTCTCTCCCACTCGTGGGTTGTCTTTTCACTTTATTGGTGATTTATTTTGTTGTGTAAAAGCTTTTTAGTAAGGTAAGATCCCATTTGTTGATTTTATTATTTCCCTTGCAGTCTCGTTTCATTCATTAGCTCTCTGCCTACACATATGTCTTCAAGACTACTATGTACTTTCTTTTTCAGCATATTTAGTTTTTCTATTCTAGTATTTAAATCCCTGATCCATTTTGGTTTTAGTTTACTTCATGGTGATAAGGGTCTAGCATTAGTTTTTCACATATGGAAAGTCAGTTTTTTAGACACTACTTATTAAAGAGGCTATCTTTCTTCTAGTGAACATGTTTGGGTCCTACATAAAAGACAAGGGTGCTGGGTGTGTTTGCAGATACATCTGTATCTTCTGTTGTGTTCCACTGATCTTCAGACCTATTGTTTTTGCCAGTACCATGCTGATTTTATCACAGTAGTTTTGTAGTTTAATGTTGGGGCGACCATTGGGATGTCCTCTTATTTGCCTTTGTTGTCTAGAGTTACATATGATATTATACTCGGTTATTTTGTGGTTCCAAGCGAATTTCAGGAATGTTTTCTCAATGTCTGTTGGGTACATTAGTGGCATTTTCATTGGGATTGCATTAAATCTGTATAGAAGTTTTGGAAATATGACTCCACTATGTTGGTTCTTCCTATCCAAGAGCAAGGAATATCTTTCCACTTTGTGATATCTTCCGCAATCTCTTTTTTAGAATGCTACAATTTTCCTTTTACATCCTTTCTTAGGTTAATACTTAAGTGTTTAATTTTGGAGGATGATATCATGAAGCCTGTGCTTTCCCTGGTTCTTGCTCTGTGAGCTTGTTGCTTGTGTATAGGAATGCTGTTGGCTTTTGAGCCTAGGATATACCATGTCTTAAGAATTAAGTAACAGTATTTTTTCTGTATAATTGGGAAAGATGGAATAGATAAGTGTTCACAACTCCTCAAATCTTTCTGTCTCCAGTGGGGATTAAGCAGAGAAATTTAAAAACACTGGATCTCCATTTAGGCTCAAACACATTCAGCTATGGGGAGGAGAATGATATTGGAACTAGAGGGTCAGGCAAACATCTGTCAATATTTTTTCCCATTTAGCAGTGACTGGAAATAGAATCATTTGGCCTTATTTTTATATAAAAGTTATAAAATGTCTTGCATAAGCCTAGATACCAAATGAAATTTTCATTGATGATATGTGCTCGTATTACTATCAATAATTTATAAAACCATGTTTTATTTGACTTTTTTCCTTGCAGTCCAAATAGTTCATTCTTTTCTTTTAACAAATTGATTTTATTTCTTTATTGGATTTCTATTACATAAGGAAGAACTTAAAGTTTATTAGTATACTTAGCACAGTTTCTGTAGATAATTTCTTACTAAGTCATAAGGTATATAGAGATAGAAATTAGAAAGAACTTTCTCTGTTTGACCCAATTCTTCCCTCAGATAGATATGGAAGTAAGATATACACATAGTAGTTCCTATGTCAGGGCCATGGAACAAACAAATAATGCATCAGTGGACTGTCACCTCTGGGATCAGATTCCTCAAGTATCCAGCAATGGCAGTAACAGTATACATTGAAATTTAAACTGAATTAATATTCCTTTTCACGGGACAAGGCATTAGATCATTATCTTAAAATATGCTTGTATATTAGGAGGTAGCTTGCGCAGCATGTTCATGTATTCATCTCTGAGCCAGGACTTACTAATGAGGCTTTCTTACTGTCTTCTTGATGTAAACAAACAAGAGTGTTTCATTGATGAATAATTGACAAGCAGGGCTACCTATTGCAAGAGGGTAGTTAGATCCCAACTATTTAAAATTCCTGTTATCTATTTAAACAAAGGTACATACGCCCTGAAAGAAATTCTGCTGAGTTATTTTAACAAAGGAGTAAAGGGGCTATGATTCTCATGAGAAATACTGTTGGAAATCTAAAAATATGTTTCAGCTCGAACATTCCAAGGCAGAAAATACTGACTGAATGGCTGAAAAGCTAAGACAGGGTATGTGAATGGAGCACAGAACCATCTAAGTACCACATGTTAGAGCTACAGAGTATGATAAAGCTTATGGTATGGAGCAGTGAATGGGATAAAAATCACAGCAGTGAAAGAGTGGAGGAAGTGAGCAACTTTAATAAGCAATGCAGTCCACAAAGGTAAATAACTGGCTAGCTTGTAGAATTAGAAAATTTTGAACAAAAAATAAAAAAAAATAAAAGGCACACACACAAACAAAAAAAAAAAAAAAAAGAAAATTTTGCTAACCATATGGATGATTTAACACTTATGTATCAGTATTATGTCCAATAATCTGTACCTATATAACTGAGTGTTTAAAATATACACCAATTAGACATGTCAAAATGCTAATGTATAAACTTTAAATTTCACAGAAATTTTGTGATTTTCATTTTCCAAGAAATAAGGATTATTGCTGTATATAGAGGACCTAGTGCTAAATGTTGTAGCTTGAACCACTGAATTTCAGTCTGGTTAGACTTGGTTCATTTCTGTTATTTATAATGATCACTTTGTGTATATAAAGGTACTTACTATGTTTCAGGAATAATTAGCATAGCTGTATAGAATCTGTCAAAGTGACAGCAGTTAAATAAATATTCATTTATTTATGGGGCAGGTTTCTTTGTCTTAAAGCAGCCAAACATCATTCGCTCCACTTCTAACCCTTTCATTAAATGAGTTTATCTTTTTTTTTTAAAGTTCGCTAGACAAGTTGCTGGAGATAAGTCTAGATGTGGACTCATTCAGAGGGCACACTGGGTCTTTCTGTTGCAAAGGTATACTTAGTTTTCCTTCCAATATGAAACTACCATGCCCAAAATGATATTCAATGTACTTTAATAACATTTTTTCACATGTTTATAAAATATATAACCCATTCAACTTAACAGAAATTGAAGGTTGGCATTCTGTGAATACACTTTTCTCAAGGTTTTCTTGCCTCTCACGATGTGACATAGGACACAGCACTTACAAAGGCAGTGTGTGAGGGCCATGGGAAATCTTTCAAAATATTCTGATGAGTTCTCTATCCTTTTTGCTTGAGTGCTCAATGGTTTTTAATCTGTAGAAATGCAAATATTGTTCTACTACCCACTTATATATGTTTTTTTTTTAATCTGACTTGCCTCTGGGTAATTACCACTGTGTTTCACTTGTAATAACCCAGACTTTTTGGAGAAAGTGATTTTGAATGCCACAGCTGACAAAGCATTTTCCTTGCCTACTTGTTCTGTTTCACTGTTACAAAACATATTTTGTTTGATCTTAATTATTGCTTGCAGCAGAACAGGTGGACTTCCTTCCTTCTTCCAAAACCACAGCAGATCAAGGCACTCATGGTGGGTAAACCTCAAGACTCCACAAAGGCACAGTTACTGTATGAAAACTTTTCTGATTTTGCAACCGTTATTTTTTCATCATGGTTGATCATAGCTACCCCATGCTGTGTAGCCACATGGCTAGATGCTTACCATTATAGGTAAGAGCACAGCTTGGAGTGATACCTGCATTTGTAGAGTGAAAATATTTGAGGATAAACAGAAAAGGAAAGTTTAAAAAATTGGTTTTATAACTCATTTTAAAAATTCCACAGAAATTTTATTATTGTTTGTTTTAATATCACACTACAAGTGATTGCTAAACAACTTTTGGGAGATATTCCATTACTAAATAGAATCATATGTGAAAAAAACTTTGATGATCAAAAGTAATTCTGTGGTTTATTAAACCACCATTAGGTGGTTTATTAATTTTTCCCATTGAGACATAATTTTTAATAAAAGCAGAGCTGGGAAGTTGTCCTACCATGAGCAAAGTCTTATCTACATTCCTCAGTACCAACATCAAAATAAGAGAAAGTTAGATTGCTCAATATGAACATGTGTTTTATATATATATATGTATGTCTTTGTGATGGGTATATTTTTGTATTTACATTATATAAATACTTTAAGTTTTATATTCATACTAATGGCCATTAGCATATTTATCAATTTAAAGTAAATATTTAGCAATTATCATATTTATCACTCATATAAATTTAGTTATTAGTGTAATTTTATATTTTCTCCAAAAAAGAGATTAATAATACTATATATTTCTGTTTTATACATTTTTATAAATGCCATCTTAACTGTTGTAAACAAACCTACATTAAAATCAAGTTTAGGTCACTGGATCCCCCTTTGAGCCAGAGACCTGGCCTGGTGTGTGAGTGAGACTGCGTGGGGCCCCTTGGAAACTCATTCAACCCAGTACCCAGGGCTGACATGTTAGTGGAACTTCATCAATCAGACAGGCCCAGTGTGGAACCCTGCAGCAGAACTCCCTGCAGAGAGGCTAGTAGCAAGACCCACCCAGCTGATCATGAGCAGAGCATCTTGCCGGAGTGACACAATGGGTTCACCTCCTAAGGTTGCAGCAGGAAGAAGTGGAGCATAGCAGCCAGACCCAAGCCACACCCACCTGAACAAGTTTGAACTTGGTAGATCCTGGTTCTAAGGTAATAACTCTACCACTGCTCTACAACACAGTTCAGAAGACAGTGCTATACAAAATGACAAAGAAAAAAAATGCATTCTGAGGCACCGAGCCCACCCAGAACAAATGCAAGGGACAATAGCATAGAAAAAAATTGGAAATGACACACCTGAAATCTCTGAAACAATAGCATGCAAAGTAAAGAAACAACTACAGAGAAGTACAAAGGCAATCAGATAAAAAATAATTTCTGAAGTAAAAAAAATGATAACTATAAGGAAAGAAGAACTAAATGCTTCTGAAGAAGAACTTGATAAAAATAGAGGAAAATAGGAAAAAAGAGGGAATCCTCAAATGAGGAATATAGGAAATAGAATGTATGAAGCAGATTCAAAGTTCTATGCCGAGCCGGGCGTGGTGGCACGTGCCTGTAATCCCAGCACTTGGGAGGCTGAGGCAGGAGGATCAGTGCGAGTTTGAGACCAGCCTGGGCTACCAAAGTGAGCTCAAGGACAGCCTGAACTGCATAATGACACCCGTTCTCAAAAAGACAAAAAAAAAAAAAAAAAGTTCTATGACGAAAAGTAAAATCTCAATCACAAACTGGGAAAATCATTTGAATGAAAATGAAAATAGACTTTCAAACCTTGAAGACAACATTTCAGCTAGTGAAAAGGTAAGAAAAGACCTCTTGAAAACGACTAGGATGCAAGAATAAATAATTCAATGTCTGCAAGATGATACAAAGACAAACAGCATAAGACTAATAGGCATTAATGAGAAAGAAAGAGTCAATACAAAATTCTAGTATGTTATAAACATGGACAATGACCCTGATGCTTCCTGATGGCCAGGTGTCACTTGTGGAGCTGAGCCACTGCTATTTTCTTCATATCCACCCTATAAACCAAGACAGAATCATGACCTATAGTGTGCAGAAGAAGTCCATTTGTAGCATATGCTGATGGAAATATTTTGCTGCTGTATACAAAAGAATAATTGAGAGATTGCTGTTGCATACTTATTTTTGTCCTGTGTTTCTTTGCCCTATTTGATGAGTTCATTCCATTCTCATTCATGGAGTTGTAGTAATTTTAATTCCTGTCTAGAATATCTTTCACTAGTCTGTGTAAGGTTGGCTTTGTCATTGTGAAGTTCTTTAATTGTTCTTTGCCCTGGAAGTATTTCACTTCTCCATTATACTTGGAAGAGAGGTTTGTATGGTGTATCAGTCTGAGCTGGAATTTATTTTCTTGAAAGAATTTTGTGTGGTATCCTATCCCCAAACTGTTAGAAGTTCTGGTCATATATTAGTCATTCCAGTATTTTTAATGTATCTTATTCTTAGTAATTCTTTACTATCATGAAAACCTTTTCTTAGTTTATATTTTTGTATATATTATCCTATTCTAATACTGTGTGAGTACTCTTAATTGAGCACAGATTTCTGCATATGACACACAACATTCTGACCTCTTAGTTGGACTTAATATTTAATTTTAATTTGGGAATATTATTTTGAAATATTTAATTTTTAATTAAAATTAATTTTCCAAATATTTTTAAGTTAAAAATTTATGATTTATACTGTATCTTTAACTTACAATCTACTTATAAGATGTGTTAGGTTATTTTCTCCTAATATTAGAAACTAAACAAAACAAAACAAAATATTTAAGATCTAATGTATTAGATAGAAAGCAATTAAAACACAAGTTTAAATATGTGTACATACTCATGTAGATACTGGTATTATATGTAATAAACCCTAACAGACAGTGTTCTATATAGCTTACCAATGAATATCACTATACTCCTTTGGGGGGTCCCTCCATTTCCTGTTCTTTGTATATGTTATAGAAAAAATGTTTATTTAAAAATAAATATAAACCTACAAAAATTACTGTGACAAAAGTAACAAAAGAAGATTAATTGAAATCCAGTAAAGATACCAAAATAAATGTAAGATAATCATTTTTTTATGGAATCAATTGAACTGTTTCTTTAGCAGTTGAAATGTTCCATAGGTAAGATTTGATTATTACCAGAAGACACCTAGCAAATAAAGTAGACAAATTTCCAATGATCTAGAGAAAATACAAGAATGCAATGTATGAGATATTATAAGAAAAATCAATGCAGGTTTTCTGCTCATTTTGCAAAGTGATTTTTCCTCAGTATTTTTTTTTTATTTTTAATGTATTTAATACAGGGCCTACAAGGTCTCACTACATAGACTCATAGCGGTCCGCCTTTTTCATCTCCCAAGTGCTGGGGTGACAGGCGTATACCACCACACCCAGCCTCTATTGCCCTCTCAGCTCACCCCATGAGTGGGGCCAGCACAGCACACGAGAACTGAATCATAGTCCCTAAATCTGCTTAAGCAGGCACTTTAATCTCCTCAGCTACCTGGCTGGCCCTCTTCAGTGTTTTAGATAAAAGATATCAACTGCAAGTTATGAGAGAAGTCTATAAAATTTTGATTACTGAAAAAATGATAAATCATAGATTTATATTTATGAATGAGCACATCTTATTGCATAAGGTTTATTCCTGGCTTTTGTTTATTGATTAGTGCATGTTTGAGGCACACAATGATTATTTTTATCAGGGAAGGTTGGTCTGTGTACATAACACACCTTCTTTGGTCCCTTCTCAGTACTGTCCCTCTCTGCTTCTTCTACACCTTGGCCTCCTCCCCATCTACAAAAGTTCTATTTTCATTTTTTTCTTCAATTCTTCATTTCATTGGGTTTCATTTCCAACCTCTCCTTCACGCTCTTTAATTCTTTTTTAATGTATTTGGTACAGGGTCTTATTATGCAGCCAGTGATCCTCCTGTTTTCATCTTCCCAGTGCTAGGGTTACAGGCATACTTTACCACATCCAATTTCTATGGCTGGTTCAGCACACCCAGGGATGGGGCCAGCATGGCATGTGGTGCCAGGGATGGAACCTTGGTCCCTGAGTTTCCCAGAACAGGCATTTAGGCTGCTGAGCTACCTTGCTGACCCTCCCTCACTCTCTTATTCTCCTTTTTATTTAAAGATGTTACTACTTCCTCTAACCTAGCTTTTATCTTCCTCTTCAGTTATATTTCAGGCTGCTCAAATAAGAGAATGCATGTGCTATTTGAGGTCCTGTGTCTGATTTACTTCATTTACATTATGGTTTCAATGTTCATCCACTTACCTATGAAGGACTCAAGTTTGTCTCTTTTTAAATGTCAGAGTAGCGTTCCATTGTGCAAATACTGTATTTTATTTACCCATTCATCCATTGAAGGACATTTAGCCCATTCCCAACACTTAGTTCATATTAGCTGTGTGGTTATAAACGTGTTCATGTATGTGTCATTATAATATGCAATATATTTGAGAAGATAACAACAAAGAATTAGCTACATCGAACTGAATTTTTAATTTTAATTTTTGTAGGAATCTCTGTACTGATTTTCATAGTGATTGCCACTATCAATGAGAAACCTTCTCCTTTCCCCCAGGATTTCCCCTATTTATTATTATTTGAGTTCATAATGCTAGCCATTTTATTCTTGACTAACGAGCATCTCACTGTAGTTTTAATTTGTATTTCTCCAAAGCCAGCAATACTGAAACTTTTTTCATGTATTTATTGGCCATTTGTACTTCTCCTGAGAAGTGTCTATGCTTTTCAGATCCCATTGCTTCAGCTGGTCTTTTATTTTGGGATCTAAGTTTTTGAATTCTTTGCATATTCTGAACAGTTTCCCTCTGTCCAAGGAATCACTGGCAATCCTCTCATACTCTGTAGGTTTCCTTGAACTTGTTGATTATTTGCTCTGTGGTTCAGAATCTTATTAATTCAATATGACCCCACATGTTGATTTTTCCATATTATTTCTTGTACCATTAGAGTTCTTGTTGGAGATTCTCTAACTATACAAAAGTCTTCAAGAATTTTACCACTTTTATCTTCTGCAGGTTAAATATTCTAATTTAAACTTTTAGCTCTTTGATCTGTTTGGTTTTGGTTTAGTACATGGTGAGATATATATGCATGATACCCAATTTTCCCAGCACCAATTATTAAAGAAGCTATCTTTCCTCCAGTTATTATTCTGGTCCTTGGTGTTTCTGCTTCTTCTCTCCTGTTCCACTGAGCTACTTGTCTGTTTTGGTACCAGTACCATGCTTTTTTATCCCTGTAAGTTTTTATATAACTTTATCTCTGTGATTGTGGTATCCCTGGATTTGTTTTTGCTACCCAGGATTTATGTTTTTTACTCTGGGCCTCTTCTAGTTCCATGTGAATTTTCAGATTGTTTTCTCTAGATCTGTGATGCAGTACTGCTACTAGTACTTTAATTGGGGTTGAATGGAGTCCATATATTAGCTTTGGAGGTATAGTTACTTTGCTTGTTGCTTCCAATTATCAAATAATATAGACCA
>PVJA010039262.1:0-19250 GCA_004027025.1 Myocastor coypus | reverse complement strand
GCGGCGTGGTTATCACCAGGCTAAGACTGGATAAAGACAGAAAAAAGATTCTTGAATGCAAAGCCAAGTCTCAGCGAGTTGGAAAAGACAAAGGCAAATACAAGGAAGAGCTCATTGAGAAAATGCAGGCGTGAACATAAACTGTCGTGCAGTTGTGGTTTACCTGGAGACGTCTGGCCCACCCTGTGCTTTTCTGGAATTTTTTAAGATGTCTCTGGAATGTTTCATTGCCTCCTTTTTTTTTTTTTTTAATCTTGAAAATACACATTTTTATTTCCTTAAAAAAAAAAAAAAGAAAATCCTTACTTTATTAATATATGTAAAGATTCATATAAATCAATAAGAAAATACAAGTACAATAGAAAAGTGGGAAAGGATTTTAAATGGGACATAACTTAGCTCTCAGATACTCTCAGAACTTCCCTCTTATGGTTCCTCCTCTTGTACTAGGGAGAATAAAAAGAAAGGCAGTGTCCCCTTTCTCGGCCACAGACATCCTCTACTTACACCTCTTTTTTCCTGTTCTTTGATGCTAAACAAGTTAATCTTTCATATTCACAGATTGTTCTGTCCAGTTCTCTGAATGAGACAGGAAGAAACCTGAAAAGGACCCCATCAAACCATGTGACAATAAACTCACATCATACCTCTCTTTTTTTTTTTTCTTGTCTTTTTGAGACAGGGTCTCACTATGCAGTTGAGGCTGGCCTTGAGCTCACTTTTGTAGCCCAGGCTGGTCTCGAACTCACACTGATCCTCCTGCCTCAGCCTCCTGAGTGCTGGGATTACAGGCGTGTGCCACCATGCCCGGCTATACCTCTCATTTTAAAAATTGTCAGCAGATAATCACTCATTCGACATCTCCAGGGTCAGTCGAGAAGATAGTTGGTCAGTCAGTCAGTTGGTTTTCATTCTGCAAATGCTTCCCAACTACAGACTCATTTGTTTTATTTCATTTTGTTTGTTTTATCTTGTACCTTCATCCAATAAAGATACTCTCAGAGTCTATGGAAAAAGTCCTACAGCAGGCACTTCAAACTGGCACTTTAATGCATATGCCTAGGGGACAGGCTTCTAAGATCATTGCTAAAACTGCTTTCGACAGCACCAGTGAACAGAGACAGCACTCCCAGAAATTTTCTTAGTCAGGAAGCAGAAGGGTTCATGTATTGCTAACGCAAGATCTAGCGGAAAAAATTCATTATATGACACTGAATGAAAGACAGCTGTAATTATTTGTTTAGAATATAATATTTTTAATGTATTTTGGAACATAGAAGGAATCTTTTCCCTTATTAAATAGGTATAACCCATGCCAACTTAAAAAAAAAAAAAATCATGCTTGTGATGAATCCAGAGCCTTACACCTTGTATACTTATACACTCTGCTGCAGAGCTACACCCTCTGCCCAAACCCGTAACAACTTAGTAATGTCCTGCTTTTATAAACTAAAACGTTTTTATGTAATAACTTGCTCTTCCTGTCAGATCCCCACAAAAATTCAGAAACTTTTTGAAATAAACATTCTTATTTTTAATGTCAATATAATTATTTGTGTAAGTTCAATGGAAAACTATCCTTGTTTTTTCATAGATACAATTAGAAAAACCAGTTGTACCATTAAAACTTTGCATAACCAAATGAATGTGGAACACTTTATTAACTATGACCAGTCAGTGAGGGTTTTTAAGGTGTTTTAAAATGCGATTGCACCCACACCATTCACCCCAAATTATGGAATGTGAACTATGCAGCTGGCCTTTTTCCTTTGCCGTACAAAATATTTTATAAGTGTCTTGACAATAAATTATCCATTTTTTTTACTTTAAACCCAGAATTCAAAATCAGTTATGTTTCATCTTGACTCTTTTGGATTTCTCCAATTTTCCTCCACACCTCTTACCCAGCTAGCAAAAAGTTATTATCAAAAATACTTTTTACATTTTAATTTCTGTATTAATGATTTAGGCTAGCAGTTCTTATCCTCTTTAGTTCCTTCAATAGAGACACAATGGCCTAAGTCCTTTTGGTTTTTGGTTTGGGGTACTGTTCTATGTTCATGGAGCTCCAGTACAGATGAAGAGTATTTCTGATGTGATATTCGATGCCAATTTAGTTAGAAACTCTAGTGAAGTCCACCTAAAACTGCTATATGTATAAAGCCCACCCATCATAAAATATTTTATTAGATTCTTTTGTGTGTGTGTGGGATCAGGGTTCGAACTCATGACTTTGCACTTGCCAGGCAGGCACTTGTGCCACGGAGTTATCTCCCTGGCCCATAGATTCTTAATCTAGGTCCAGATAAACAGTTCCTCACATTTCTGCAAAGCTCAGGCCCTCAGTGGACAGGCCAAACTATAGGGTAAGTAATTTGTGCTACAGTATGAAGATCTAGTCTATCAAGTGTGTATCTAAGTTAAAACCACAAATTTGACATAAAGAAACAGTTTGGAAAGATTATCTTCAAAGAATACTTTAAATGTTGTGAGATATTTCAACATCTGTCTATGGTCCACATAGAGAAAGGTCAAATGGCAGCTCTTACTTATGAGAGTTTTGCAAATGCAGTGAAGGTACCTGACCATTCTAAATTGAAAATGAGCACCACGTAATGAAGGATGCCCCTTGACATGACAGAAGCAACACTGGTCCTGTAATGCATATGCTCCTCCCACACTATGCACCACGTTATGTGGTCCATCCTCTGAAAGACACAGAAATGGAAATACCTAGGATCTGCCCCGCTTAATCTCAGACCAACACCAAGATCACCAACACATCTCTCCCTTCTGTATCATAATGATATTTTCAGAGAAAACTTGTTTTGCTGAAGCATCTTCACCATGCTTTTCTTCTTAAGAGGAATGCTTCTTAAAATTTATAAATGATTCTGTTTTAACTTACCACAGGAGACTCCAAACTTAGCAAGAACACTATGGGCCAACCCCTGCACCAGAGTTCTCCCCCCCTCCTTTTCTCCTGGTAGGCACTGTTTCTAAAATGAGCCATATTTCACTACTCTACATAACCATTGACTTTGCAATAGTTCTTTTCCTGCTTAAATTACCCTTTTCTTTAGTGTATTCTTTCTTTCTTTCTTTCTTTCTTTCTTTCTTTCTTTCTTGTTTGTTCATATCAGGAATCAAACTCATGACCTCACACTTGCCAGGCAGGAACTATGCTGCTGAGCTATGTCCCCAACCCCTCTTTAATACATTCTTTCTTTCCTCTTGTTTTCCCATTCTTTTTTCTTCTTTATCAGTTGCTTTCATTGTTTCATTTTGAGACTCACAGTCACACGTTGTTGTTAGGAACCTAAAGCTCCTTCTACATATTTTACAGCAAGACGTTGCTGGAGAGGGCAAAGGCTTTTTAAACAGGACACAAAAGCTGTAATTGCTCACGAGATGGCCTACACTTCAGAATCAAAACAGTGGGAAAAAGTGTTTCAGTTCAAAACTGGAACGAGACTGAGGCTTGGTCACAGGCCCTTCCATTTCCTAATGATTCTTTCTGGATGGGACTTTGCTAAATATAGCAATTTCCAAATAGGAAATTACGCCAGTTGCTGGAGCACACTCTGACTCCTATGCAGCTGCTGCAGTTCACCAGTCTTTGGTGTTTACAGCTATAGGGCAGCAGCTCTTTGAAGGACAGGCTGTCCTTGTAGCCCTCCTTAGCCCGTGCCTGTGTACTGCTCACTGGAGCTCGCTGCCAGCCTGAGGAAGCTGTAGGCAGCACCTGACCAGCCCTCTCTAGGAAATCAAGATTCACTTTAAGAGCCAGTGCCAGCAAGGTCCTGGAAGGAAAACTGGCCTGTACCTGCCTGAACAGGCCCAGCCTTAGAAGTGGGCATGTGTTCTCTTCAGGATGCTTGGGATATTTTGAAAACTTCAAGATGCATCAGTCTCCATACTCTCAGAATATACAGACACTGCAAGTAAAAGTGTAGCAGGAAATTCCCCCAGTCAGTCTGTTACTTGACCAGGTAGTAATAAAAAGTCCACCGACAAAGAAAAGTCCATGTTCTGATGGACTCACCACTGAATTCCACAGGAAATTTACAGAAGACGTAATCCCAATACTCCTCAAACTCTTCAATGAAATTGAAAAGGAAACAGTCCTCCCCAAAATCATTCCTAGAGGCAAGTATTACACTGATACCAACACCAGAGAGAGATGCAACTAAAAAAGAGAATTACAGGCCAATCTTATGAACATAGATGCAAAAATACTCAACAAAATCCTCGCCAATAAAATATAGCAAATCAGCAAGAAGACTGTACACCATAACCAGGTAGGATTCATTCCAGGGATGCAAGGATGGTTCAATATATGCAAATCTATAATTGTAATGCACTATATCAATAGATCCAAAGACAAAAATCACATGGTCATCTCAATTGATGCAGAAAAGGCTTTTGACAAAGTCCAACACTTATTCATATTCAAAGTCCTACAGAAAATTGGAATAGAGGGCCTCTGCCTCAATCTGATAAAAGCCATCTATGATAATCCAATGTCTAACATAATTCTAAATGGGGAAAAACTGAAGTCTTTTACTCTCAGATTTGGTACAAGACAAGGATGTCCTCTGTCACCACTCCTATTCATTATAATTCTGCAATCATTCACTAGAGCCAGTAGAGAAGATACAGTAATGAAAGGAATAGGAATAGGTAGAAAAGAATCTAAACTATCATTATTTGCAGATGACATGATAATCTACTTGGAAGAGCAAAAAAAAAACTCACCAAGAAGCTAGTAGAATTAATACACAAATTCAGTAATATAGCAGGTTATAAAGTCAACACACAAAAATCAATAGCATTCCTCTACACAGATTACAAACACACCAAGAGAGAAATTAGAGAAACAGTACCTTTTATGATAGCACCGAAGAAAATGAAATACATAGGCATTAACCTAACTAAGGAAGTAAAAGACCTTTTCGATGAAAACTATAGTACTCTGAAAAGAGAGATCCTAGAGGATCTGAGAAAATGGAAAGATATTTCCTGTTCCTGGATAGGAAGAACAAACATTGTAAAGATGGCTATCCTCCCTAAATTGTTATACAGATTTAATGCAATTCCTATCCAAGTACCATCAACATACCTCACAGACCTAGAGAAATCATCCCTAAAATTTAACTGGAACCAGAAAAGACCTGAAATTGCAAAGACAATCCTGGACAACAAGGATAAGGCAGGAGGCATTACAATTCATGACCTAAAGATATAGTTCAGAACTACCGTGATAAAATCAGCATGGTATTAGCAAAAAAAAAAATAGACATGAGGATCAATGGAATACATTAAAAGATACAGAAGTAAATACAAACACATTCAGACACCTTACTTTTGACAAAGGGGCCAAGCATGTTTACTGAAAGAAAGATAGCATCTTTAACAAATGGTGCTGGAAAAACTGGCTCTCTACATGCCAAAAACTACAACTTGACCCGGGTCTCTCACCATGCACTAAACAAAAGTCAAAATGGATTAAATATCTAAATATTAAAAGATAACACTAAATCTCCTGGAAGAGAGAGTGGGAGGAAATCTTGAAGATAGCAGGAAAGGCAAAGAATTTATGGACAAAAACCAAAATGCATGTTTAACACTTGAAAGAATCAACAACCAGGACCTCCTCAGGCTAAGAAGTTTTTGCACGTCAAAAGAAATTACCAACAGAGTGAAAAGACAGCGCACTAATTTTGAAAAAATTTTAACTAACAAGTATTCAGACAAAGGTCTTCTATCTAGAATTTATGAAGAAGTAAAACACATTAGGGTCCCAAAATTCAAAGACCCAATCCAGAAAGGGGCATCTGAGATGAACACATACTCCTCAGAGAAATTCAACAAGCCTATAAATACATGAAGAAGTGCTCTACATCACTAGCCATTCGTGAAACATAAATTAAAACAACACTTAGATGCCATCTCACCCCAGAAATAATGGCTACCATAAAGAAATCGACCAATAACAACTGTTGGAGAGGCTGTTGGGAAAAAGGGACACTTCACCACCACTGGTGGGAATGCAGACTGGTGTAACCATTATGGAAAGCAGTGTGGAGAGTCCTTCAAAAAATGAACTGGAAATCCCATTCAATCCAGCTATTTCCCTACTGGGAATTTTTCCAGAAGAACTGAAAACATCATATTGTAGTGATATCTGTGCACCTACAGTCATAGCAGCACAGGTTGTGATAGCCAAATCTTGGAAACAATCAAAACGTTCATCATCTGAAGAATGGTTGAAAAAGATGTAGTATTTTTATACAATGAAATATTACTCAGCTATAAAGAATGGTAAACTATAAGACTTCATATATAAGTGGATGTATCTTGAACATATACTCATAGGTGAAATAAACCAAGCCTACATGTGTAAATATCATATAGTCTCCCTAGTGTAACAACTCAAAAGAAGAAATGAAAATGGAAAGGCATAGCACAGCTGAATGGAAATCAAGAACTTAAGCATTAAACAACGAAGTGACTGCAAACAGAAAAGACAGGAAACATGGCAGGAGCAAAACCGTGCACTTATATATGCAGGATGAATTACATAATGGTCCTAAGAACCACCAAAATACTGAGGATAGCAAAGTGTAACACTAAAACTATGCTTGGAATGCCTGTTATTCTTGTCTTTTAGATGTGTGCTGCTTCTGATGTAATTTCAGTTACTGCTGTACTCTCTCTCAAGTAAGTGATTAGTTTATAAGAAAACAAAAAATGATATTAAATGAGAGTAAGAGACTAGGAAAAATGTCATAGGACTGACTGGCTACAATTTTGTATATACTTAGATTTCTAAATGTCTGTGTAAAAATGTGTAACCTCTTATCAGATTGCATAGGAATTTATTAGAATATCAATGATTGATGGAAAATACTGATTCCAAGTTATGTGTAAGATGTTTGATATTCAAAAGACAGTGATGTTAAGCTCAAGTACCTATGTTATAGAGTAATAGTGTCATGAATCTTCTCTTCTGGAGGGTTAAGAATGTAAGTTTACAGCCCGAAAGTTAGAGAAAAATAAGGGCTACAAGGATTGCCAATATTTTGGCCTTAGCCCTTCAAGGTCAATGAGGACTCAGGACATAAGAGAAACTGCGGTAACATCTTATAA
This sequence comes from Myocastor coypus, assembly GCA_004027025.1. Classification (NCBI taxonomy): domain Eukaryota; kingdom Metazoa; phylum Chordata; class Mammalia; order Rodentia; family Myocastoridae; genus Myocastor; species Myocastor coypus. The sequence continues at coordinate 12,098 of PVJA010039262.1, read as the reverse complement.
CTCAGTGGTTTCCCAATTTTTCTGCTCTAGGAGTGTATGGGACCACAGAGGAAAGGAATTCACGATGTATAGTGTGCCTAAGGAGAGTCACCTAGAGGGAAAACATTCTTGTGGGCTTTCACAGAGAGCAACTGGTCAAGCAACGTCCATGTCCCATCCAGACGGCTGACACTAACTACAGTTCTACAAAGCACTGTACATAGTTTCAAGGTAAACCCTGAGGGGATTTGACTGACCTTGGAAGATACAAAACCTGCACATTTTGTTATACATGCCTGGCTATAACTTGCCCTGAACCACCAAGCAGAAACATATAACCACAAATCATAAAAGGTAAAGCTAGATTAATATGCTGAGCTGTAAAAGTCTTAAATCAACAGCTTCCAACATTGCCAGTTCTGTCAATAACCCACTCCAATCATGGAATACTGGACTATGTATACAACTACTTTCTCTTAGTTCAATCAGAAGAAATTTTTTGTACCAACAATAATTAGAAAAATTATCATATTTACATCCTTTACTCTGTATAACTACTATGAGGACAATGTGCATTGTATCAATTGTTGGGAATGTACTACTAACATGTTTTTTTAAAATGTCACACTGTTATTTCTTATTAAAAGAAAAAAATAATTAAAAAAAGAAGCTGAACACCTCTAGAAGATCAGAATGACAGGCATTCCAGCATCATTTTAGTAGTGCACAGAGCAATCCTCAGTGTAGTTGCTTACTTTAATTAAACTTTTAACTTCTCAAGTTGACACATTCTGTTAACCACTACATGCCCCTTCCTCCAGGAGCAAACTTGCAACCTGGGAGGAGTCTCACCAAACACAAATTCCTGTATAAGTCAGTCCCCACGCTGAGTCTCGGAAGCGTCCTCCTCCTAGAGTTAGAGGCGACCATCTGCTCTACACCAAGCCAGTCAGCCTCCCTCTCCTTTAGCCCTGCACTCTCAGTTCTGACTTGCCCAAGGGGAGCATGATGCCTGTATCAACCTGAGACTGATGACCACCGTCCTGAAGTCCTGAAAACTCTCCTCCCAGACATATGAGCCAAAGACTTTGCACCTGGCCATCAAGTATGCCCCCTCACTGTGAGTTCCATTGCTGTCAAACAATGCCCTGTGTCACAGGAAGTACACAGGCACCCAGCCATACCTCGACTGCCTAACACAATTTAAGACTCCAATGGGCTGTTAAGCACCATACCCTCTGGTTCTTGATCCATACACCCTTTCAAGACTATTCCATTTTTTTTTCTTACCAACATCAATAGGAAGGTGGGTCATGCCCACACACTGTGCTCTGTAGAACTATTGTGAGGACGATATGCAATGTGTCAGCTGTTAAAAAAAGAAAGGGGAAAAGAAAAAAAAAAGTAATGTGTATTGAAAGTGTTAATGTTTAATTGTTTGATCAATCGTATATACCTATATCTATCAATCTAAACTGATCTTATGATGAAAATATGTAATATAACCATTGTTAAATTTAAATAATAATAATAATAATAATAATAATAATAATAATAATATTTTTTTGAAAAGGAAAGAAAAAGACTGCTCCAGATTTCAGAGGTGCCTTTTTAGGCTTGCTAGCCTCTCCCATAAGTCCCTTCAACTGGGAAAATCCTGAGACAAGACACAACTCACAGACTCAGTTGTCCTAAGGGGTTAAGAACTGTCCCTTTTTTTTGAGGGGAGGCTATAACAACAGATTGAACCAAGCCACCAGCACGTTTTCTCCGAGATAGCCTGTTTCCATGTCCCCTCCTGCTTGCTGCCATGGTCACTTGAGAAAAATTAATAGACTATCAAACTGCTAAAGTACACCTCACATGCCTAGAAAGCCAGTTCAAGAGCTCCAAGCTGCCAAGGCTACCGTGATTGCCCTCGGCATAGATTGCCTCGGTCTTCTGCCACCCATGGCCTGCTGGTACATCTGCCTGGACCTAAAATATGTCACTGGAACAACCCTCAGTTCTGAACTCAAAGGCTGATTAACCTGGACTCAACTTCCTAGAAGTTCTAAAACTTGCTTACACTCTTTCAGAAAGATGTCACTGCGCTTACGCCCAAGATTCCTGCTGAAAAGGCACAAAGGCTCGGCTACAACATCCAGCAGAAACTGGCTATAAGGTATCTTACAAAAAGGCACACCTCTACAGATGATGTGTGGCTTCAAAGATGCTTATCCAGACTGTCAGCCCCCAGGAGTGCCCAATGTCCCACCTGCACAAAAACTTGGATCTAGTTGCTAAGGGCTGCCTCTCCCCTTCACCTCTACATTGTAACAGCCACTGTCTTTCTGATCTATAAAACTAAAAAGCTCACATTAGGTCGAGATCTAACTGTCCAGGTGCCACATACTGTACTAGACTGCCTGGCATGGACTGATGAACTGTTCCCTAGCCAACCAGATGTAGAAATTACTTGACAGGTGCCAAGTATGCCCTGCTTATGGAGGGAGGCAGCTTTGTTAGGAAAGGACTCTGGCCAGGTGTGGTGGTACATGCCTGTAGTCCCAGCACTTGGGAGGCTGAGGCAGAAGGATCAGTGTGAGTTCAAGATGAGCCTGGGCTGCAAAAAGTGAGCTCAAGGCCAGCCTGAGCTGCATCATGAGACCCTGTCTCAAAAAGACCAAAAAAAAAAAAAAAAAAAAAAAAAAAAAGGGAATGGAGTCTGGCAGGCTAGATATGCTGTGCTCACCTTGAAGAAATTTCTTTGGGCCAAACACCTCTTGCTATTGTTTCCCACTGCTATTTGGAAACTTGCCACTAACAATGCTAAACCTACACTTATAAACTCCCTCTGGGGCTGTGACTGGCTAAAACCTTGACGCCAGCCCAAAAAACTTTATTCACTACTGCTGAAAGAATCAGAGCCACGAGGGCTGCCAGATAGCTCAGCAGACTAAAGTACCTGCTTAGAAAAGCACAGGGACTGGAGTTCAATTCCTGGGGTGCCGTGTGGGCCCCACCCCTGGGGTGCACTGAGAAAAGACAGGGCACAGTGGCACTTGCTTATAATCCCAACGTTTGGGAAGCTGAAAACAGGGGGATCACTACGAGGCCAATCTGTGGAGTGAAACCCTGTAGACGCTATACTAAAAGACATTTAAAACAAAAGAAAGAAAGGACCAGAGCCAGACTTTTCCTCATCATCTATTCCGCAAGCTCAAGCCACAGCACTGCTGCAGCAAGATTGGGCTTCAGTGTCTGTGTCCTGACCTCCCCGCATTTACACAGATAGACTTAGAGGTTATGTCTACCTATTCGGGCTAGCCTGAGACATTCCCTACAATAAAAGCTTGGAGGGCCCTGCTGTAAAAAATCATTCCTAGATATGGCCTACCTTTGACCACTGGAGCTATACCCATAGACACCCCTGCATGCACCATTGTAAGAACTTGTAAAGTTTCAGAGATCCAACCTTAAATCCACCGCTGCAGGGCTATGCTGAATTTTGGAAAAGTTTAGCTGGATCCGACAGCTCCTCTGAAGCTCACTGTAAAGAGACAATGCACTCCAAGGCCTGCTCCAGTCGCTCTGGGTACTGATCAGTCCATGCAAAGCTGAAGCCTGAGGACGTTACTCACAGGATTGCCCCGTGCCTGTTCCCCTTGATTTTTGTGCCTTTTCAGGCTGCTCACCCAGTCCTCGCTTCCCCGCTCCACTTCTAGCTATGGTTTCTGCCTTATCTCTAGGGACAATTAGTCAAACACTTGACCAAAATTTGGTGAATGTCAAAGACACATTGAACACTCAGATTAACTCCTTCACTCCCCTGCCAGAACAGTGTTACAAAACAGAGGAGCCTAAATTATATCTTTTTCTAAAAGCAACTCAGGGAAAAACCCTATAATAAGACAATATTAAGCACAGGAACCAGGATTCGATCTCCCTCACCCCCAACAACCCCCGTAGCCCCTGTGTGCCATGTGGCCCCACCCCTGGGGGTGCAATGAGACAGCAACTGAGACTGGGCGTAGTGGCAAGTGTCTATAATCCCAGTAATTGGGAGGCTGAAAATAGGATCACTACAAATCTGATCTGTTGAGTGAGACCCTGTAGATCCTGTACTAAATATATTAAAAAAAAAAAAAAAAAAAAAAAAAAGACAGTATTAGGAACCTCCATTAGGGCTCACAGTAGGACCACTGACAACCCTAAAGTTACCACTTCCACTTGGGCTTGTCTCAGAAGATTACATATAACATTCCCAGTAAAGATTTGCAGGGAAGCCAGGCATGGTGGCACACGGTTGTAATCCCAGCGCTTGGGAGGCTGAGGTAAGAGGATCAGTACAAGTTCAAGACCAGCCTGGGCTACAAAAGTGAGCCGTAGGCCAGCTTGAACTGCAGAGTGAGACCCTGTCTCAAAAAGACCAAAAAAAAAAAAAAAAAACATTTGCAGGGAAACTAAAAGAAAGGGAAAATGTGGCAGAAAATGCCCCTCCTCTGTCTCCTTGTGAACCTCATGAAAACCTCCTTCCCTGAGCCTTTCGGGGATCTACTTTTTGTTTTTTTGTTCATTTTGTTTTGTTTTGTTTTGTTTTGTTATGGTACCAGAAATCAAACTCAGGACTTGGACCTTGCCCGGCAGGCAGACACCTATACCCATGAGCTATGCAACCAGCCCAGGACCTAATATTTCTTAAACAAGTACTATCAGTACCCATCTATGTAAAATATCTCTTCCAAATCCCGGGTGTCATTTTGGTGTTTCTGCTTGCCATAGAAAAATGTCACAGAGAAAGCTCCTTGCATTTGGTTTCTAGCCTCAGGAGAGCAAAATAATTGAAAGAGGCATTTAGAAGTCTAAGCTGAGCTGCTTCACAGAAACCTGCAGCCAAGCAAACATGGAGAGGGCTCATACCGTGAATTAGCTTTCTCACTGTCTGCGAAAACACACGGGCCAGACTAATGAGGCTGGGTTCATTTGGCAACCAAGAAACCTTGAGATGCTTTTTGATCAAATGTGGGAAGATTAAAAGGAAAAATGTGTGCTTAAATGAAAAATTAGGTGCTGTCAGTCTGCAGCACAGCCGTGCTGTCTGATTCTGCTCCTGTGGACGCAATCTTGCAGCCCTATGAATTGTAGATAAATGACAGCGATGCCAAATAATTATTGTCAACAGAAATGCAAATGAATTCTGAAGAGTGGAAAAACAACTAGGAAACCCACTTTGGCTCTATTTACACAATCATTCTTTATTCTCAGTTTTATAATCTGTCTGTTCTTCGCATTTGCCTTTCACCTTTCACTAGGTTATAATGCTTCAATAGTTTCCTCATAAATGAGTTCATAAAATCTTTAACATGTGTCTATTCTTATATCTGTAGGAAAGACAGTTCTTGGCTTACATTGTCTTAATTTGTGGCTCTTTTCAACAGACTGTTACACCTCAAAAGTCTATGGGGGAAGGGGGATTGCAAATTGGAGAACCATATGGTCTTACTAATTCTGCAAGACACATTTGATATAGCGCCAAAGCACTGTCATACAGAGTTCTGTAGGTTTGTTCAAATTGACACTACATGAAGGGCCACACTTGTGCCTGAAGGACAAGAAGGAGAGGTGGTCATGTTTTCTTTAAGGATAGCCAGCACATGCTTAGTACTTTTTGCCAACAGAGTGCCTGGCATCACTTTTCTGGACATGGCATTAGTTGCTCATCAAAAGAGTGGTGACACAGGATGTTAGAGGTTTCAACAGGGCCCCTCTGAAAGCCTCACTCACTTAGTTGCCTCTTGATTATAAAGGCAACTGGTTTACTTTCCAGATTTAGTCTTTAAATCAATTCCTGCTCTCTCTTTTTTTTTTTCTCTCTCTCTCTCTCTCAGGCAGGCACTTGTGCCCCTGAGCTATCTCCCTGGCCCCTCTCATTATTAACTTTATTAAAAATCAGTAGTAATTATATAGCACATAAAAAATAATAGACAAATACTGAAATGTAAAAGATACAAGATGTAGACAGAGTAAATTTTAGAGAAATATTTTTGAAATGAATACATAATATGAGATTAATAATAGATTGCCCATTGTGAAAAGCTAATTTGCAACTTAAATGAATGTAACACTAAAAATTGTATAAAATAAAAATGAAGAAAGAATTTATAGAACAGTCATATAATAGTTCACTCTGCCAAAATCAAGAAACTTGTGCTCATATAATTAGAATTCTCAAAGTAGAACTGGATGAGGATTAAATATTTAAAGATTTAAAATTTCTGAATTTAGTTAAAATTATAGCACCATGTTTCCAAGAAAAATGAACCTTTTGCACAAGAAATATGAATAAAATCATACCAAGACACACAAAAATGAAATTGTCCAAAACTAATTATAAATTAAAAAATCATTAAAGCACATACATAGAAAAAATGTATATACTAACTAGAGAAGAACAGAATTCAATAGCGTCTTGTTCCACATTAGAAAAAAAGAAAGAGCAAGTGGGTGAGAAACTAGACTTATTTATTCAAAGGAATGAAAAAGAAAAAAAAAAACCTGCCCTTATTGAATTTTATACTTAGCAAGCATACCTCTGAAAACTAAAAGTAAAATATTTTCGTTGTACAAACTCAAAATATTCTAATACTTCCAAATGTAGCATATAGAAAATAATGAAGACCAGGATCCAGAAGGCAAGAGAAGTTGCCGTATGCTCCTGGATAAACAGTAAAGAGCTCTCAGAATGGTAGTTACACAGGCCTATATAAATATAATTGTGTTAGATGAACCCATCTAAAAGATCACTGCAGGGGCCGGGGAGATAGCTCCATGGCACACGTGCCTGCTTGGCAAATGCAAGGTCCTGAGTTTGAACCCCAGTCCTGCAAATAAATAAATAAATAAATAATCATTAAAGATTTTCAAAAAAGCAATATCAATCTTATGTCAGGTTATATACATTTTTTTTTCGTGTGTGTGTGTGTGTGTGTGTGTGTGTGTGTGTGTGTGTAAAAGACAGGGAAGAGTTAATAGAAAGGAAATGGAGGGGCCCGGCAGGATGGCTCAGCGGTCTAAAGCACGTGTTTAGGAAAGCTTGGGCGGCTGCAGGCATCACAGTTCAATCCCCGGCACCACATGCTGCACCAGCCCTGCCTCAGGGCATGCTGAGCCAGCCATAAAAATAAATAAATGAACAAACAAAAGTTCTGAAACAACAACAAAAAAAAAAATTAAAAAAAAAAGAAAGGAAGTGGAAATATACCTTTTAAAGTTTCCAATGCTAGGAGAAAATATATCATGTCTTATAAGCAGATTGTAAGTAAAGTATGTCATAAAACAACAAAAAAAAATTGCCAGGCATGGTGGCACACACCTGTAATCCCAGCACTTGGGAGGCTAAGGCAGGAGGATTGGTGTGAATTCGAGACCAGCCTGGGCTACAAAAGTGAGCTCAAAGCCAGCCTGAACTGCATAGCACGACCCTGTCTCAAAAAGACAAAAAATAAAAATAAATAAACAACATTCAGAAAATTAAACATTAATTAATACAAAATTAAATTAAATATTTCAAAACAACATTCCAAAATTAAAATTAAGTTGTGAGTCCAACTAAGAGACCATAACATAGTGTATCATTTGTGATAAATTCTAAATACTCACACAGTAATTAAATAGGTTATTATATACAAAAATATCAACTAAGATAAAGTTCTCATGATACTAAAGGATTACTAAAAATAAAACATAAGAAAAATACTGGAATGGCAAATATATGACCAGCACTTCTGATAGATTGAAGATAGGATATCATACAAAGTTCTAGTATATGGTGGATATGGAGAGTTCATGAAGCTTACTGATGACTAGATGTCACTTGTGGGACAGAGCTACTGCTATTTCCTTGATATCCACCATGTAGACCCAGACAGAATCATGACCCATATGGTGCAGGAGAAGTCCATTTGTAAAATATGCTAATGGAAATATTTTTGTTGCTGTATACAAAAGAATAATTGAAAGACTGCTGTTGTAAGCCGGGTGTGGTGGCACACGCCTGTAATCCCAGCACTCGGGAGGCTGAGGCAGGAGGATCCGTGCGAGTTCGAGACCAGCCTGGGCTACAAAACTGAGCTCAAGGCCAGCCTGAACTGTACAGCGAGACCCTGTCTCAAAAAGACAAAAAAAAAAAAGAAAGACTGCTGTTGTATACTTTCTCTCCTGTGTTTAATTGTTTGCCTTATTTGGTGAGTTCTTTCCATTCTCCTTCATGGAGTTGTGGTCATTTTGATCCCTCTCTGGAATATCTTCTAGTGGTCTGTATGGGGTTGGCTCTATTGTCATGAAATTTTTTATATGTTCTTTGTCATGAAAGTATTTCACTTCTCCACTAAACTTCAAAGAAAGTTTTGCAGGGCATATCAGCCTGGGTTGGCATTTGTTTTCTTGCAAGATTTGTAGTACTTTGCTCCATGCTCTTCTTGACTTGATAGCTTGTGAAGAGAAGTCTGCCATTATTCTGATGGGTTTTCCTTTAAATGTGATGTTTCTTTTCTCTTGCAGCTTTTAGTATACTGTTCCTGTGCTGAATTTCTGGTATTTTAATTATTATATGCCTGGCAGTGACTTTAAGTGGGTTGATGTTATTCGGAGTTCTATATGCTTCAGCTACCTGAATGTCAAATTGTTTCCCCATATTTGGGAAGTTTTCGGCTATTACTTCTTCTCATATTCTTTTTATATAACTTGCATTGATGCTTTCTTTCTCTTTCATGCCCATTAGTCTTGCATTGTTCGTCTTTGCATCATCTTGCAGATGTTGAATTATTTTTTCCTGCATCCTAGTTGTTTTTAAGGGATCTTTTCTTACATTTAACTAGTTGCAATGGTGTCTTCAAAGCCTGAAAATCTACTTTAATTTTCATTCAAACTGTTTTGCCAACTTGAGATTGAGGTTTTAATTTCCTGCTTATCACTTTGAATGTGCTTTATGCATTCTGTTTCTTTCCTATATTGCTCATTTGTATATATTCTCTTCTATTTTAACAGCACTTATACTTCTTTGATTATAGTTAATCATTTCTTTTTTTACTTCAGAAATTATTTCTGATCTGATTTTCTCTATACCTTTCTGCAGTTGTTTCTTTACGTCAGACACTATTATTTCAGAGATTTCAGGTGCGTTGTTTTCAATTTCTTCTATGCTCTTATCTCCTGTTCTGGGTGGGCTCAGGGCCTGAGAATGCATTTTATTCCTTCCCTTTCTCATTTTGTATAACACTATCTTCTGACCTTGGGTGTAGAGCTTTGGTAAAGTTACTACCTTAGCACCAGGTCCAGATCTACCAAGTTCAAACTCGTTCACATGAGTGTGGCTTGAGTCTGGCTCCTGTGCTCCACTTCTTCCTACTGCAGCTCTTGGAAGTGAACCCACTGTGCCACTCTGGCAAGATGTTCTGCTCCTGGATCAGCTGGATGGGTCTTGTCTCCAGCCTCTCTGCAGGGAGTTCTGTCACAGGGTTCCACACTGGGCCTGTCTGATGGAGGATGTTACACACACATGCAGGGCCTGGATGCTGGCTCAAATGAGGATCTGGAGGCCTGAGCAGTCCCACTCACATACCAGGCATGTGTGTGTTACTCAAACCCTGCTCTCTTTATAAAATATTAGACTTGCATTCAATTATTTCCCCTGGACAATAGAGGGAAATCTTTAAGATTAAGAATCATGGGAAACAGAAGCTTTCTTTGTTCTCTATTCAACTTTATTATTTCTAATAGTCCCTGTTAACTTTGATAAAACCCACAGCAAGCTTTGAATTTCTGTTCTGTATTCTAAACATACACTAAAAACGTTCCTACATATAAGTCAGTAGTCATCCACACTAAAGGTATAATGATTGCTTTCACCGTCCTGCAAAACAATGGAGCTCAATACAATATTGGGGAATCATCTCTGAGTTCTTCTCTGCAATCTCCAGATAGATCTTTTGACCTCCTTCTATAATCTTAAGTCAAACAGAAACAAAATTGATGGAAATGTGCACTGGCCCCAATGTGATTCATAAAGCTTTTCCAGAGCTTCCAGAAATTTACCTATGTCCTGACACCATTCCTCAGCAGTCCTGGACACCACAGAGCTGGCCTATAAGCAGTTCAGCACTTTTTGCTCCCTCAGAAGATCTCCCTACCCCTCCCACTGGTTCCTGTCTAAGCTGAACAGTCCACCAAACTGGGATCTTGCACCTGCCAGGAAGGTGCATATGCTGCTGAGCTATCTCCTCAGCCTTACAGGTATTATTTTTAGAGACATGAAGATACTCATTCCACTTCATAGTAGGCTCTGAGTGTAATCATTTAGGACATGGACGCCATGCCTTTGAGAGTGACTGTGGAACCCCTGTTTCTTTTGCTTTTGCTTCCTGCCTATGAAGCTTTAGTCTACCATTCTTCCCCTCCTTGATGTGCTCCCTTGTGACAGACCTAAAGCCAACCAGTTATAAAATGGAATCTCCCAAACTATCAGCCAAAAATAACTATTTTCTGCATAGGTTGATTATGTTAGGTAGTTTGTTACAGTGCCAGAAATGTGACTGATACAGTGACTTGGTCTATTTGGGCTGTTATAATAAAATGTTTTAAATAGAGTGGCTTGTGAAAAACAGAAACTTCTTTCTCACAGTTCTGGCATCTGGGGAGTCCAATATCAAGAGGTTAGCAGATTCCATGTCCAGTTGAAGGTCGAGCCTGGCTCACAGATGGTCTTTGTCCTCACATGATAGAAGGGGCACGGATATTTCTCAGTTCTCTTTTACAAGGTCCTAATAGCATTCATGAAGGCTCCTGGGGCTAGAGAATAGCTCAGAAGCATAAACACCTAGCTATCAAGCACAAGGATCCCAGTTCAATCCCTAGCCCCACATGACCTGCAAATGGTCTTGGCCCCAGATGCAGGTGCCCAGTGTGTGACCTAGAGCCACGTGTGGTGGCTCATGCCTATAACCCCAGCACTCAGGAGGTTGAGCCAGGAGGATTTATGCAAATTGAAGAGCAGGCCAGTAGCTACAGAAGTGTGCACAAAGCCATCCCGAACTGCACAGTGAGACCCTGTCTCAAAAAATAAATTAAAAATAAATAAATGATAAAATAAAATAAATATGAAGGTTTTACTTTCATTGACTAATCAGCCTTCTCAGGCTTCACCTTCTAGAATCTAGCACTGTTGTGCATGTCAGAATGTCAACATGAGTCCTGGGGTGGGAATGAGTTGAACATTCACACAGGACAGCCTCAACAGGAAACTAGAAAAGCCAAGCACTTCGAGGCGCCTGCTTAGTGTGCTCTCACTTAATGGCTTGACTTTTCAGCACTTCTGAAAGGGCAGCCATACACACATTGTGAAGGCTATGTTGTCGTCCACTGATTCCTGTTCCTGGGTCACAGCTGTTGTGTCCAGGACTCTGCTGCGCTCCAGCCAAGCTTTGTCACTGGCAGCCTGTTCTCTAAACCACTCGCCCCCAACCAAAGACAATCTGGTCTTCCAGGGGACTTTCAGCAATATCTAGAGATATTCTTGTCTGGCACCTGGAAGATAGGGCTCAGTAAGGGTAGTCAGCATCTTCCAGTGCGCAAAGTGTTCCCCACAGAGAAAAATTTGCCTGGCTGATATTTGCAGAGGTTTATAAACTTCACACTTGAATAATCCCTGGTTGAATATTACCCAGGCTTTTTCTTACTTGAGTATTTACAGTTAAGAATTGGGCAAAAAATATTCTCCTGGCATGCCATGAAAGGGGAGGTGGGAGGACTTTAGTTTTAGTTATTTTTTAGGTGAAGAAGAAGACATTACTTAGAACTCACACAGTGCTACAGTGAGACAGGCAATTAAGTGAAATTGTTTGGAGAAAGAGTTATCTTTATCATTAGTTTTTTTAAATGTATTTAGTACAGGGTGTACAGGGTCTTACTACATAGATCGGACTCCTAGTGATCTGCCTGCTTTCAGCCTCCCAAGTGCTAGGATTACAGGCATGCGTCACCAGACCCAGTCTCAGTTGCTGTCTCAGTATGCGGGGCCAGCATGGCATGTAGGGGATAGAACCCCAGCCACTGCACTCTGCCTAAGCAGGGGCTTTAGTCTG
>PVJA010039261.1:0-19260 GCA_004027025.1 Myocastor coypus | reverse complement strand
AGTTATAATCTTTTCGAAATTTGTGGGTCGTCTTTTCACTTTGTTAGTGATTTCTTTTGACATGCAGAAACTTCTTAGCCGGAGGAGGTCCCAATTGTTGATGCTTTCAAGTGTTAAACGTGCAATTTGATTTCCGTCCATGAACTCTTTGCCTACTCCGATGTCTTCAAGATTTCCTCCCACTTTCTCTTCCAGGAGACTTAATGTTTCACTTTTAATATTTATATCTTTAATCCATTTCGACTTTATAGACAAAATGTTTTTAAAAGACATTAAAGAGGAAGTAAGAGAGTAAAAAAATATTGAGATGAGGTATAAGAAAAGCTCGAGAATATTTTTCCCATTTAGGGATAGACCCTGGTCCCTAACCTTATATCTGGGTCAAGTTTGTGGGTGACTAGGACATAATACAATGCTAGTAAAAGTGACACTGCATCGTAATTTCAATTCCACTTGATGGAAGGTCTTTTCAGACTCACTAGCACGCTTGCATTTGGAATCTGGGAGAAGTCTGACCACCTTGAGTCACCGTGCCTCCAGGAAATCCAGGGCACACTGACAGGCCACAGGCATGTGTTCTTGTTAGCACTCTTGGCTGGGGTGTCTGTCGAAAGCCAACGTCAACCACAAACCTGAGTGAAGTTGACATGATGTAACTTATATAATGGATCCTAGAATTCATACTGGAGTCACTGCTCTCACTGGGACTAAGGGAGCTAATAAGAAATGGACCATTGAAAGAAAAAAATTATTGGGTTCCTATTAGTTTATTTAGTAAAATTCTATGTCATTTCTAATTTCTTCATACTATTTTTTAACTTTATGTTATGGCCAGCTCAGTGTGCCCTGAGGGTGGGGCTGGAACAGCATGTGGTGCTGGGGATTGAACCAAGTTCCCTGTGGTTGCCTAAACTTGTCTAAGCAGGTGCTTTAGACTACTAAACTATCTCAGTGGCCCCAACTATTTTTATTCTTCTTAAAAAATAAAAAAAATTTTTAAACATTCCAAAGATTATACAAAATTGTTTTTGTTCCTTTTGTTTGTTTGTTTGTTTTTTCCTTTAAATCTAGCCTCTCATTATATCTGACTCCACTGTGTATAGATTTTGTATACTTTGTAGAGATTATTGAATTATATTCAATACTTAGACTTTAAAAAGTTAAGAAGAAATGTCTTAGAGGCTTGATCTCAAGGGACAACACGCTGAAAACAATGAGTGCTATTACTACTGTAAAATCAGTAGTACTGGCAACATTGATCCCTGCCTAAGCCCTTGCAGAATTATGAAGCACTGGAAGAAATTATTTGGTTTTGGAAGGTTTTCTTTTCTTTCTTCTTTTGTCTTTTTTCTTCTTCTGTAAAACCATTCTGTTTTAATAGTTTAATATAATAGCAAGAAAGAGAAAACCATGCACGTGGAAGCACCAACCTGATATTTTGTGGAACCAACAATAAAGCAGCACAGTGAACCCAAAGACACTGAACAGGCCCCCAAGAACTCCCACTGTAACAGGATTTTTTTTTCCATAGTCCTTAGTCCTTGAGTGAAGAAAACCAATCAGTGCTTCAACCTCTGAAAGTTAAACCCTGAATTCCTATCAATACTGTGTAGGAATATTAAGAATAAATTCATATGAGATCCTTTAAATATATATTTAAGGTTATATGAGAGAGAAGAGAACCAGCTAGACACTGAGTCCCATATCCCTCTCCCCACACATGTCAGATATCACTCAGGATGGTTGTCTTCTGGGACCCTGCTATGGTACCCACCAAGACTAAGAGGATACAGTCCTGGATCATAACTCCTCATATCCACAGTCTATCAATCCACCTAACATGGAAAGGAACACCGTCTCACTGCACAGGGTCCCCAGGACATTGTCAACCTCAGAAGAGTAGTTTCCAGAATGTTCTACAGTCCGGAAGAGGTTGAAGTACACTCCTACTCCATCAGAGAGGACCAACTGACTCGCCAGTTTGACATCTTTGGGATGAACTAGGTACAAGATGTGGGGAAGACTCCTAGGGCCTCAGAGTGGAGCTCCTCACACTTCCCACCACAGTCTGGGCTCTTAAGGCCCTGAAAGTGAAGACAGGGTCAGACACTGGAACTGATAGATTATAGGCTGGCTGTCAGATGGAATGCATGATACTCGGAAGAACCCAAACTCCCATACTTGGGTCCAGCAAAGGGCCGAGACCCTTGTTGTCATTGTTCTTTCCATCCTTGTATCCAGACTAGAACAATCAGAGGTTACTTTCTCAACAAAGTGCAGACGCAGCAGTTAGAGATCAGGTGGTAATGTGAGGAGTGGGAAAAGCTGTAAACATAGATGAAGCTTTGCTGGCTGGACCGTGCTCACCTACTGCTGTGCAGCTGGCTCCTGACAGACCATGGAGCTGTTACTGCTCTAAGGCCTGGAGCCTGCTCCTTCCTGCTCAATTTGCACAAGACTGAAACATGGCAGCAGTGCATACTTGCAGATCTGAAAGGATTAAAATCAAATCTACAGTAAAATTGAAATTCCATTTTTGTATGGTACTTAGGATTGAACCTGGAGCCTTCCAATAGTGCTATAACCCTAGCTCTTTTTATTTTTTATTTTGAGACAAGGAGGCTCCCACTAACTCACTAAATTGCCCAAGTTGGGTTTATACTTTTTTATGGATTTAGTACAGGGTCTCACTATGTAGATCAGACTCATAGTGATCCTCCTGTTTTCAGGCTCCAAAACACTGGGATTACAAGCGCGTACCACCATACCCAGTGTCAATCACAGTCTCAGTGCACCCCGGGGCCAGGGCCAGCACACTATGCCAGGTATCGAACACCAGCTGCTGTGCTCTGCCTAAGCAGGCACTTTAGTCTGCTGAGCTATTTGGCCAACCCTTAAGTTCATACTTTTGTTCCTCCTACCTCATCTTAGATTTCTGGGGACATAGTCAACAGCTGCCATTCCTGGATGAATCTGTAACTTTTGCCTCCTCCAAAACTTAAAATAGCCTAGTACTGATCTTACCAATCAAATAAACATTTGATCAATACATGTTTTGTATATTAAATATGCTATATACAGTGAAAAATATGCAGACTCCTAAGAGATCACTTTTTTACTCAAATAGAGGTTGCTAGAGAAATGAACTGTTCTTAAGGCAATGAATAGTGTCACAGGACATTATTTTAAGCACATACTTGTAACACTGGAGCTCACACTAATAGTGACAAAAGGCCCCTGTGAAATTATTATAGTAGTACATTAGGTGCTAGAGTTCATTTTATGCATACTTAATATTGCATCCTTATGTTTTCCATATTTCTTTCCACTGCAAAGCATGTTGCGTACAAACTGGGCTTGCATCAATTTTGATAAATCGTAACTCTTTATAATAGATTTGTGTATGATTTATGGCCTGTGCATGTATGAGCTATGGAAAATCTCTGTGTTTTCTGCTTAATTTTGCTGTGAACCTGAAAATTGCTCAAAAGACAAAGTCAGGTTCTATTTTTAAATGACACTTGAAAACATTTCCATTTATAATGGCATCGAAACATAAAATATTGGAATTAACCAAGGAGCTACAAAACTTGGGCAATAATAACTACAAAATATTGCTGAAATAAATTAAAGCTGATCTAAATAAGTAGAAAACATAAAAATTGGAGAGTTTATACAATCTTAAAAATTAATAACAACAATAAAATAGACTATTATTTATATGTTTTTATGCATTCATGGCATAACTAAATTTTTTCTTAATTTTTCTAGGATTTTAGGCTATATTGTCAGTATGACAGTTTTTTTCTAATTGCAAACCAGCCTCCAAAGGAAAAACACAAACCTATATGTTTGTGTTCTATGCTGATCAAGGTTCAACTGTGCTTAGAAATGTGGAGCAGCTGCAGTACTGTGGTACTGTCTAAACACTAAACAGTCACTGTATGGGTTCTACATACCAGTGTACCCCTCATTGTATTTTCTTCCACAGAATGATACAGGTCAGCCTTGTGACCTGCCAGGGTAGCCTGCTCAGGTGGCTTTTGGTTCTCTATAGCTTGGTCCTGGCCCCTCTAGGGACTTCCTTACACCTCTTTGGTGCCATGACCATGGTCTTAGAATTGCACTGAGGTGAACAGAGACCACGACTCACCTCACAGGAATATTCACTGCCTTGCTCTAGTAGGGACCATGGCCATTGTGAGCTTCACAATAACATCCTCCAGTATCACTCTCCATTCGAGGTGTGATTTCCAGAGTTCTGGATCTTCCTCCCCATTCTGGTTCTTGTGGCCTCTCTGTACCAGATGAATGAAGTATTGCCTGCAGCCTCTGCCATGAGCAGAACAGACCAGCTTCCTTCTTTCAGTCCTTGTCCCCCATGGAGCTGGGTTTCCGAGCTCACCTTAGAGATAGGGACTCTTAAGCTGATACAAGATGATAAGAGCCATGACCATGGTAACAAGGCATAGGAGGTCAACTGATGCAGCTCTCTAATGCAGGGAGTGAAAATACGGTGACTGTGTGTGTAGCTCACGATGAGCATGGCTGCAGAGGTTAGGAGTCTCCAATAGATACCTCTGAAGAATGTGGATGCAGACACTTGTACATCCTAGTCATGCTCCTGACTAATTCCATAGCTTCCAGTAATTAAAAGAATTTGTAATGGGTAGATCATTTGATCTGTAAGACAGAAAATGTTTAACATTTTTGATGAGTCACTTTTCAGATACTTTTCATACAGAATGAGACACAGGTACCATCAATGTGACCTCAAAAGGTGGCATATTTTACTCATAACAATCCCAGTAATGATTCTGTTGTTCTCAATTTCAAGGCCCAGTCAAATCACCCCTCTCCTGTCACCCAGAGAAAAACATTCTCTCTGGCTTTCACAGAAAGCAAAATGGCCAAGCAATGGCCGTGACTCGTCCTGAAGGCTGACACTAACAACAATTCTACAAAGTACTGCCTATGGTCCCAAACTTAATCCTGAGGGGATTTGACCCTGGAAGATACAAAAAAAAAATGTTTTGTTATACAGGTCTTGCTTCAACTTTCCCTTGCCCACCCAGCAGGAAAAAAAAAAAATGCTTAAGTACAATGCATGAAGCACAGAGCTAGATTGGTGAGATGAGCTTTAGGAGGCTTAGACTCAATAGCCTCCAACATCACAAGCTTTACTGGTGGCACACTGCAATTGCAAAACCTTTGACTGTATATGTACCTGCTTCCTCTTAGTCCAAAGAGAAGTATATTCTTTTCCTTTTCTTTTCTAAGCAACATCAATAGGGAAGTGGGTCATGCCCACACACTGTACTCTGTAGAACGATTGTGAGGACATTATGCAATATGTCAACTTCCAAAGAAAAGAAAGGGGAAAAAAAAAAAAAAAAAAAAAAAAGATAATAATGTTGATTTAGAAGGGTTAATTTTTAATTGTTTGATCAATCTTATATACCTGTATGTATTAATCTAAACTGATCTGATGATGAAAATATGTAATATAACCCGTGTTAAATTTAAACAATTTTTAAAAAGTGAAAAAAAAAAAAATCACCCCTCTCCTTTCACCACTCAAGTCCATCCTGCTCTCTGCTTTTACTGGCACTATATTTGCCCCTGTGCCTGTTCACACTGCAATACCTCTCCTGTGTCGATCTGTGTTGAGATCCTAGCATGTGAAGAGGAGGTCCCTCGCCTCAGCTAAACGTTGGGGCCAACAATCAGTGACCATTGAAGGCTTTATTGGTAACTATTGTTTAACTGATTTAAGAAAATAAAAAGAGGAAAATCACGGGCCTGGCAAGTGCAAGTACCCAGCTTCGATCGCCGGTAATACATACCATGCCAGCTTCAAAACCCAAGGTACACCGCGCTGGCCATCCAAACTTGGCTGGTGGTGCACAACTGTAATCCCAGCACTGAAAGGCTGAGACAGGGGGATCACTACAGTCTGAGCTGCGTAGTTAGGCCCTATACAAAATTAATTAACTAATTAATTAAGAGAGAGAGAAAAAAAAAAACTACACAGAGTTAAGTCCATTTCTGAGTCCTATGGAGGGATGGCAAGAACAGTTCAGCGTCTCTATCTCCCACTTCCCCATTTCCACAGGGCAGAAGTTGCACAAAGAAGCAGAAACACTAGAAACCTCAGCTGAATCTGTAGCACTCCTGTTCTATTTTTCTTCCCCAGACTCAGTCTCACTGATAATCACTGTGTAAATGCATCTGGGAAGGGAGGCTGTTTTCTGACCCTGTGACTCTGTGTCTACCTCGAAGTGATAACACCCTAAGCCTTCAGTCTGCACGGAAATGTGGAGCTCTGAGAGCTGCTGCATCCTGACCCCAGAGCCCCATCATCTCTGAACAAGTGGAACTGGTGTTGCACGTGGAAGCTCTGCAGAGGGAGTCACATCTCACAGGATAGGCCACTGAGCTTCTCAATGGGCTGAAAGAGCTGGAAATCAGCCCAGGAGGAGAAAATGGCTCTAGAGGAAAAGATTCACAAGAGTCTTACATAGAGTGAGACTTTGGGTCCCTGATAAAAAGCATTCAGTGGGGAGTAGCCCCCAGAAAATAGGACTTTGAGGACCAGACACCTGTCACACATCACGTCTCCCTTGCATAGTCCAACCACAAGCACACTATTCTACATTGTGTCCATGGGCAACTCCTACCACAAACCCACCCTGTTCTGCTATCACAGGTTCTGGCCCAGGCCCTCTTGCACACCAGAAAGCAAAGAGATCTTTCCTGATTCATCAGATTCCTCCAAAAATAATGTTAAAGTCACAGTTGCCACTGCCACTGAGAACTAGTTTTTGCATAAGGAAGCTAGAATCTTCCTTTGAACTAAATAACTTTTGTTCCTATAGGAAGTCATTATCTTTATTCTCCAGTTCCTTTCTGTTTGACTTATCAGAACTATACAGTCTCCTCAGAGACTGTAGAAGGTACCAGGACGGTCAGCCCATTGGCAAAAGAGGGAAACTTGACTTATCATTTCTACATAAAACCTACCTCTCTGCCCTTGCTCTTGGGGGGTGAGGTATCAACATGCAGTCATCCTCAAAAGACAAAATAAAGTCAACAACCTATGACTAACATACTCAGAGTTATAGCCCATCTTTACTGAGGACAATCTTAGGTGAAGCTGCTATAACACAATACCATGAACTAAGTAACTTAGAAATAATGGCAATTTATTTTTCACAGATGTGGAGTTTGGATGTCTGAGGTGGAGGCACAGTGTATTTTAGGCTCTAGACTGCTGTCTTCTCATTATATTTCACATGGTAGAAAAATAGTCACAGCAGTATCTCAGCTCATGAACTTAATTTTTTCCATGATGTTGCTCACAAAATGTGAACTAAATCAAATTTCCCCATAGGGTCAACATTGAACCTAATCACTGAATTTGACTGGGTTCTCACTAAATTTGGTTTGTTACCAGAATCACGGAAAGAATTAAGTTTGTGAATCAAGGTACCACAGTAGCTAGGAAGAGTTCTCTGGCCTCGTCTGGGAAGGGCACACATCCCATGCATAAACGTTCTAATCTCATGGCCTAATTGTCTCCCAGTGTTGTTACCTTTGAAAACTGTCATGTGAAGATTAAGTTTCAAGACATAAATAATGGCAGGTGGAGGGAGGACAAAAACAATCGGTCCATTTTATGAAATGTCATGGAAAGCTTGCAGACCAGTCTCTGTCAGTGATGTCAAAACGTCTTCAGTGATCACTTTCCCACACGCCACATCTTTGCCAATCCCTAGAAGTCCTGCCCTGTGTTACAAATGCAAGTCTTGTCTCCTTCTTATTATTATTTATTATTTTTAATGTATTTTAGTACAGGGATTACAGGGTCTCACTACACAGATCAGACTCATAGTTCTCCTGTTTTCAGCCTTCCAAATTCTGGGATTATAGGCATGTGCCACCACACTCAGTCTCAGTCCCATCTCAGTGCGCCCACGGGGCAAAGCCAACACAGCTTTCCAGGGATCAAACCACTCTCCCTGTGCCCATCGAAGCAGGCTCTGTAATCTGCTGAGCTATTTGGCTGGCCCTTTGTCCCTTCTTCTTATCCCACTAGATAGGAATGATCTATTAAGTGACCTGGATTCCTGGGGAGTAAACCAGTTACTAGGATTAAGTGCAAAATCATTCGTTCTCCAAACTTTCAGTTTGAATGTTTTCAGAAACACTTATTCATCCATTCAGTGTGTGATGAGGTAAGGGTTATTCTTACCCCAAGGTTCATCTCTTAAGGCTTGACAATAGTGAGAAAAAAGTCAAAGATTCCCCAGGGATCTCTCCTTTGGTTGGCCACAGTTGTAAAAATGTCCATTCTGTTATTTATTCATAGGAGTAGGTTATGTTCTGAGTTGGTGTAATCTCCATTATATTTTATGATCACAGTGGAGAATTTTGTCCTCAAGGTGAAGAACTAAACTGCATTTCAAATAAGAATTTCTCTTTCCCATAAATGCTCTGAGACTGTCAGTATCCAGATATGAAATAGAAGTGAGCAGCAGGCAGCCATACAGGAAATCTGAGGGCTGACACAACACCACTGTGGATTCAAAGTCAAAATACCACAGGAAGTTTGTGGAATTAAGAATTACAGTTTTTACAAACATATATGGCTGCTAGTGACTCTTCCAGCAGAGCCAGAATTTTCTGTCAGACATAAGGAGACAATCTTTTTTTTTTTTTTTTAAGAAATGAAATTAGAGCAACAGAAAATATGGGTTTAATAGTATACATTTATGTGTTACTCTGTGATACTTTGATACATGTATGCTACATGTATGCGTTCTACAGTGATGGAGTAGGGGAAATGAGCGCGTCCATCATTCAAACACCCTTCGTATCTTTTAAACCGTCAGCATATTCTCCAGTCAGAAACTGGAAGGATTCCTAGAAAGAACATTGTTGATGATAGGAAGGTGTTGTGGCTGAAATACAAAACGTGTTCCCCAAGTCTCATGCGTTCAGAGATAAAGCTTTGGGAAGGTGGCTGGATTACAAGGACTCTAACTTCAGCATGGATAATCCATTGATAAGACCATAATTTGATAGCATTCATCAGAGACAGTGGAAATGTAGGAAGTGACTATGACCTTGGAAAACGTGTCCTGGGCCCTTTCTACCAAGTTCTTCCCTTCTCTGATTGCTTGCTTGATGTCATGAAGTGCATGTCCTTCCATTGTGATATTTCTGCCTTATCACAGGCCCATAGCAGTGGACCCAGCTGACCACGGATGGCTTATGTAATATTTTCAGATTTCTATGCATAGCTAACCAAAGTAGACTAATGAGGAATCCTGAATCATAATCGGACATGTTATTGAAAACACACACGATAGGTTGTATCATTAGCTCAAGTTTGCCACTCACAAGTCTTTGCATCAGTTGGTTCATTATCACAAATTACTCCGAAGTAGTTAACGAGCAGAACTCCGAAGAGCTGGGAGGAGAACAAAACCTAGAAGTCATCACAGAGCATTTGTCCTCCTCATTCTTTAAACACTTAGTTACTCAGAAACGTCCTTCTTTCTCTCCTTGTCTACATTCCTACTCCCTTACAAGCAAGAGTCTCCCTCAAACATACAGTGTAGTGTTACTATGAGAGTGTATCTGGCATCCTAGGTAGTACTAAATGACCAATGGTATCACTGCAATCTCCCACAAACATACAATTAACTCTCAATAATTGTACAATCACAATGCAAGTTGCAAACCTATCCCTGGACCAATAGGATTGCTAGAAGCAAGACTGATGGAGGTTCTCTCCTTTATTTCATTTCCTCCAACCTCATGACTGTGCCTCACGTGGCATCTCAGACACGAGTCACTAAGCACTCTCAAGAAATATATACATACCCACATATTTTGACCCTATCCCTTCAAGATCAGTGAGGACTCTGGAGAAGAGAACCTGTACTGTAACATCCTATAACTCAGTGGTGTCCCAAATTTTCTGTCCAAGTCGATTATGGGGCTACAGAGGAAAGGGACTGACAATATATAGTGTGCCTAAGGAGAGTCACCTGAAGAGAAAACATTCTCTCAGGCTTTCAGAGAGCAAATTGGTCAAGCATTGGCCATGACTCATCCAGTTGGCTGACACTGACAAAAGGCTGTACATGGTTTCAGGATAAATTCTGAGGGGATTTGACTGAGCTTGTTACTTTTTTTTTTTTTTTCTATGTATACTTCTTGTTTTACCTTGGTCTTAACCATCCAGTAGAAAATTCTAAACATGAGCTATTAAAAGTAAAGCCATATTAATATGCTGAGCTGTAAAAGGCTGAAGTCAACAGCTTCCAACATAGCCAGTTCTGCTAATAAATCAATACTATTATGGGTTATTAGACTATATATACAGCTACTTTCTCTTAGTTTAATGAAAATAAGGATTTATACTAATAGTGTTTAGAACAGACATCACGTCTGTATCTTGTACTTTGAACAACTACTATGAACACAACAATATGCAAGGTATTATTTATTATAAACATTCTACTAACCTGGTTTGAAACCATCTCATTTTTATTTCTTTCTCATTAAAATTAATTTTTAAAAAATTTAAAACAAAAATCAAGAAAGCCCTGTCCTCAGCCCATCTGTTATTTTACAAGCCTTTTATTTCAGTAAAAGTTGTTTATTTAATGACCATTGAGTTAGGACAAGGAATCTTGTTTCCCACC
Source organism: Myocastor coypus (assembly GCA_004027025.1). Classification (NCBI taxonomy): domain Eukaryota; kingdom Metazoa; phylum Chordata; class Mammalia; order Rodentia; family Myocastoridae; genus Myocastor; species Myocastor coypus. The sequence goes on along the minus strand of PVJA010039261.1, from coordinate 8,542 downwards.
AGTTCATCTCTCTCATTCACAGGCCACTTTTAAATAAGACTATCAGACAAAGATCTCAGTGTATCTCTCAAATACAAATCCTGTTCATAATGATCTGAATAACTGGTTTTCATGGAGGAGGAAGGAATATTCAGCACTAAAATTATAAATATTTTACTTAAGAGAATACTGTATTGTTCAGTGTGATTGATGACATCCAAGTATGAATTTCTTGCCAACAAACAGTGAAATGACCCCCCTTGAACAAGAAGAACTAGAATACATAGCAGTTTCATGCTCCTTTTTTTCCCAGATTTACATCTGCCTCCAAAGAGAAAGCTGGAAGCCAAGACCACAGAATTCCTAAGGTTCTCTGAGCTCTCATAAAGCCTTGAACCTCTCAGGAGCAGGAGACTATCTCCTGCTGCTACATCTGTTCTAAGTCAAATTGTGAAACTCACCAAAGATGACCAGCAATGACCACAGAAGCATGAGGATTTGCATCAGGTATGTGAGAAGAAGTATTCTCTTTACCAACACTGGGAGACTATAGGCACAGGATGAAAAGTGCCTTTCAAAATAGTTTTGGCATAATTAGTCCAGAAGGAAGCACAACAGCCCTTCAAAGTTGAAACACTGTCTTTTGTCCTGTTGATGCTGAAAGAGTGAGAGACGATCCTCTTAGCACCCTAGAAAGTTCGCATTCCTATCTCCATAGGAATGCTGTCAGCTAAGAGTTCTGGATAAGTAATGCTTAGTTACTTAATGGCATCTGCGTGCTTCTGAAGTAAACACAGTTGCTCTTACCCAGTGGTGGAAACTGAAGCACCAATAAAGGCAAGCTTCTTGCTCCATTTGGGCTGCTATAACAGCATAAATCAGTGGAGCGATTTATAAAAAGAATACTGCTTATAGCTCTCGACGCTGGCAAATCAAAGATCCAGGCACCAGCAGATTGGATGTCTTGTGGGGGCCTGTTTTCATAGATGTAAATTCTAATATACAGGGAGAGATAAACAAGTTCCTCCAAACCTTTTTATGAGGGCATTGACCCCATTTCTGAGAGTTAGACCCTTATGATCCAATCAGCCCCTGAGGTCCTACCACTTAGTACTATTGTGCTCATATGTATCCACATATTGATGTGGCTGAGGTAAGGGGACAAAGATTCAAATTAGCAACTGTAATTTGAGCAAGATCAATACGATGGATTTCTAGTAAATGCTGATATGGAATTTAAACCCAGGCAGTATGGCTCCAGAGTCTGACCCTTACAAAGTAAAATATTGGTATATTATTTCTCTGTGTTTCTTAAGATAACAGGGCCATTGTTTCAGGGGCTTTTTTTAAGTGAAATTTTCTTTAGTCAATTTCTGACTGTCTAGGATTTTGCAAAGCTTCAAAGCATTTGCTGCACATCATTGAAAGCACTGCCTGATCTCTCCTATTTGCAGTCTGTATTGTTCTTTGTAGCACAGTCTAATCCCATTGTAGCTATTTCTTACAAACTAAATTCTGGATCAATCCAGCACCCACTGTCTACAAGTTCTGCTATCTGTTGACAACTACGGCCCAGAAAAGATTGAACAAAGAATAGGCAATTCATAAGTTTTAAATTGTATACTGTCTGAGACACACGATAAAATCCTACCTGAAACATGAATCACCCCTTGTCCATCACAGACCCTGGAATTACTCCCTACTCATAGCCATTTAGTTGCCACCTAGGTTGTCAGATGGGCTGTCATGGCATCACGCACTGGTGTTTAAGTAATTATTTCACTTAATATTAGCTCCAAAGTGCAAGATTAGTGGTCCTGGGAGTTTTATTATAGCATATTAAAATAATCTTACTGTTATTATAAGTTAAGATCTGTCCCTTCACCTAATTTATAATTTAAACTTTATAATTGGTGTACATACATGTATGTGTGTGTATGTAGAGAGAGACAGAGAGACAGAGACAGAGAGAGAGAGACAGAGACAGAGAGATGGAGAGAGAGAGAAGTTAATAATATCCTGAGGGTCAGCACCACCAGAATTTCAGGCATCCACATAGTTTTTTTTTTGTTTTGTTTTATTTTGGTTTTATCTTTTTGAGACAGGGTCTCATCACTATGTGGTTCAGGCTAGCCTTGAGTTCACTTTTGTAGCCCAGGCTAGTCTTGAACTCACACTGATCCTCCTGCCTCAGCCTCCCAAGTGCTAGGATTACAGGCATGCACCACCACACCTGGCTGAGATTTTTAGAATATATCCCAAAGGATAAGGAATGGGCCTACTGCACACCTGTCTCCCAAGGGCTCCCACAAGCACACTTAAATTTCTCTCTGAACCTTATGCAGCAGGAACATTTAAATCACCAAATCATAGGTGAGGACTGACTGACAGGAGTCCTACACTCGGTACCATCTGCTCAGGTGACTACTCAGCATTTTGTTTCTTACTATAAATTCAGACTCACTTTGGAAAACACTGGTATAGTTTTGTTTTAGGAAATACTGGTATTTGTTTGCGATATCTCTCATGGACTTGCTTATATAGCTTTTAAAAAAATACTAAAAGCATCCAAAAGGGACATATAAAAAATTTTTTTTTATTTTTTTTATTTATTTATTTTTTTCTTGTTTCACTCATTTTTATGGCCGGCTCAGCCTGCCCTGAGGGCAGGGCTGGCGCAGCATGTGGTGCCGGGATCGAACCGCGGTCCCTGAAGTCACCCAAGCTTTCCCAAGCAGGCACTCTAGACCACTGAGCCATCCCGCCAGGCCCCGGGACATATAAAAATTATGTGTTAAAATTACATGGAATGCCAAGCAGCCATTAAATTGATTCTGTGAAATAATACCAACAGCAAGATGAGATGCTGAGGTACACAGTTAAGGGGCAGTGGCTACTGAATGCAATTTATGGGCTGCAAACCCCCTCCATATCCCAGTGAGAGGTGTGTGAGACAATGGCTAGACATAGGGATGCAGTCCTATAATTCCAGGCCCAGAAAGCGGAGGCAGGAGGATGGCCAGAAATTTGAGGCCAGTCTGCTCTACATAGTAAGTTTGAGACCAAATATAGTGAGAAACCTTGCCTCAAAAAAAAAAAAGTGTGAGGGGTCAAGGACATAGCTCAGTGGAACAAGTACTTGCCTAGCAAGCACAAGGTCCTGAGTCCCATTTCTGGTACCACCAAAAAAAAGTTTGTAGGAACAGTGAATATGAAATTGTTAGTGTATTTATAGCTGAATCATGGAACGGAATTAAAGGTGATTTTTGTTTCATTTTGCTTATTTTGCTTCCAGTGATTCCTGTATAATATATACTGTATGTTTTTTAAAGATTCCTAGAAAATAAGCCCCAGCTCTTATGGCCTTGCTCAACTCAAAGTGTACCAAACAATAGCACTCTGATTTTTTATTTTTATTTGCTCCAAGATTTTTTTATACTGTTCTAATATGCTCAGCTAGCAATTCCTTCCTGGCTCACAAAGGTATGATTCTTAAGCTGAGTCAGGATTCATTTATTTATGCATTCCTTTGTGCATGTATTCAGTCATTTGATGCAGTTTTAGTCAGTGCTCTTCACCTTCTGAATTCCTTCTATGCTGAGAACCAGATAGACAAAGGTAAAGGATATGATCTGATTATAGAAATTATGGTTTAGTGTGGTAAAAGGTAAAAGCATTCAGGTGGTGTCTGCTGTGGTGGCAATTTGTACAGCAAATGAATGGGCACAGTAGAGATTAAGGTGTGGAGACATAAAGAAATGAATATGAAATGGAGAATACATTTTAATCAAACAAGTAAGATTTGGAAAGAGGGAGAGCATTCCAGAAAGCAGCAAGAACAAGATAAGTCAGTAAGGTCAATTTTAGTTTCTCAGGCACCCACAGACACACCAGAATGACAGCTGCATAAGTACCAGGACAAGCACTCCAAGAGAGAAATCTCAGAGGTGTTCAGGGACAAGGGAGCATCTTGCAAGCCATGCTAAAAATCTGTGGAGAATCCTTCTTGGAGGAGATTCCCTTCCGTTTCCCAGAAGAGAATGGTGCTAGATAAAACCCCTGTACTCCTTGACCAGTGGGGTACGATCATCCCTACCACTTGCTCCTCTGTCCAGGAGGAGGAGTCTTTTCAGACTCATGAGTTGGGAGAAGGTTCACGTTCATGGCTTCTTGCTCCCTATTCTCTTTTGGTCTTTAAGCAGAAAGTGATGTCTTTCTACCCATTTTCCCATTGGGGATTATCTCAGTGACCTCTTCCAGGAGCAAATGTGTTCTGCTGATTGAACTGAACTCTCATAAGAGACCAGCTCCAAAGGTTATTGTGAATAGAGGGGAAATCTCCATTTGTCTCGGTTCCAAGCTCTAAGACCTGGGCCATCATGGTCTGATAAAGTGGAGATTTTTGTTTATGTGTTTGTTTGTTTGTTTGTTTTGTTGTTGTCTGTATGTCCAATATGACTTATTTGGGGGGTTTGTTTTGTTTTGTTCTCTGTCCTTGATTTTTGGGGAGTTTTCTGGGGGAGTTCTTTGGTTTTTGTGTTTTGTTTTGTTTTGTTTTTTTACCAGGAATTCAGCTCAGGGCCTTGTGCTTACCAGGAAAGCTCTTATTCTACTCAGCTTCTCTCTGGCCCCATTATCACTTTATTTCTGAACTTTACTTGGAAACTGAAGAGAAGATGCAGTAATTAAACTTTTAATTATTCCAAGATTAATAATGAAGGATTTAATCATTAACAAAAGAACGTCATTTTGGATTTTAAGAGCAAAGAATACGGTGGACTGCAGGGGAAAAAACTAGAGAGAAATAGAACAGTCTTGTGGCCACTGGTGAAAAACAGGCTGAAAAAATAGAAGCCTGAATTCTCACAGTTGTGATGGAGAGGAAGGAATAAATACCCAAAATGCAAAAACTGCAAAAGAAAATCAATAGGACTTCTGAATGATTGGACTGTAGAGGGTGAAAGGGAAACTAGAATTCAGGGAGGCCCCTAGTTTCTATACCTTGGTTTTATTGAGTTGCAAATTTACTGTGGTTTCATTTGAGACAGCCTGCTGTGCTTTTCATGATTGAAGTTTTTCTTTTAAAAGGTTCTTCATCCCTTAGGTCATCCTTATAAACCATTTAACTTTCTTCAGTCAAGCAAATTCTAATCTCACTTTTCTTTGTAATTCAATGGGCTATTTTCTTGTTATTTGTTTCATTTTTAGTAGTACATGCTTGCATTAGTAGTAATGATTACATTAATTATCGGGATTGGTACATGGGCCTAACACAGGATATATATATGTATCCTTTTCTCTCCCTTCTTTTCTTCTTTCCCTTATTTCAGTTTCCCTTTCATTTTGAGCAGTTTCTTCCCATTTTATGATATCTTTTGTACATTTTGGATCTTATATACACTTTCACCTTCTTCTTATGGAGACAATACAGTGTGTACACACGAGACTAATTTACTTCACTTCTAAGTATGGTCTCAATTTGCATCCATTTCTCTATAAATGTCTCAAGTTTGTCCTCCTTTATGGCTGAGCAGTACGCCATTGTATACAAAATACATCTTCTTTATACATTCATCACTTAATAGGCATTTTGCTTGTTTCCAATATTTTGTTATAGACATGGGTACACATACATGACTGTGGTATAATGTTATTAATTCTTCTGAGGAAATATCCAGAAAGGGAAAAGCTGGGATGGATGGGATTTCTAATTCTACTTTTTGAAGGCATTTCCACACTGATTTCCACAGTGTTTCTACCAGTCTGCACTCACACTTGCAGTGAAGAAAGGTTCCTCTTTCCCTACTGGAAGGTGGGATGGATCACAGTGTTGTTCTAATTTACATCTCTTCAAAGGCCAATGGTGTTAAACATATTTTCCTGTTTCTATTTGAAAATTTCCATTCATCTTGGAAATGCATATCCATCTAAGATGCCCATGTTTGGATTGGGTCTTGTAATTTGGGAGGATCTGTTTTTTTCAGTTCTTCACATGTTCTAAATATCCTTTGTCTGAGGCAGTTTGTAAAATGTATTCCAAATCTAGGTTATCTTTTCACTCTGTTTCTTTTTGATGTAAAAAGACTTTCAATAGGAGAAGAAGAAAAAAAGACTTTCAATAGGATGAGATTCCAATTGTTAATTCTTTGAAGCATTTCTCATACAGCTCGAGTTCTGTTCATGAAGTCTCTTCCTACAGTGTCTTCAAGATTTCTACCTACTTTCTCTGCCAAGAAATTTAGTGTTTCTGTTTTAATATTTAGATCTTTGATCCGTTTTTACTTTAGTTTAGTGCATAATAATAGACATGACTCTTTAGTTTTTGACATGCGATGTTATGGTTTCTGTACAGATGTCCCCCCAAAGCATCATGCAGTCATGGCATGGCCTCTGGAATTTGTGATTATTGTAGAAATGGGTGCTGCACCTCCCCTGAGGCAGGTGATTTGCATTTCAATGTAAGAAAGGAAGAAAAGTTAGCTGCTTGAACTGCTGCTGCCTCACCTTTCGCTCTTGTTCTTGCCCGCTGCCATGAAAAGTTTTCCTCTCCCATGTGCCACTCTGCCTTGGAGCCAGCTGAATATGGACTGAAACCTCCAGTAACTGTGAGCTAAATAAACCTTTCCTTCCATCATTTTGAGTGTCGGGTATTTGTCCCAGCAACAAGAGAAGAGTAAGCTTGTAGCCATGCCTGCATCTTCTAATCTGTTTCAGTGCTCATTGGTCTATTTCTTTTTTGCCAGCACCATACTTCTATTATCACAGTAGCTTTGTAGTATAGTTTCAAGTCAAGGATTATATTGCCTCTTGCCTTACTTTTTAGCCCAGAACTCCCTTTGTTATTCTAGGCCTCTTTGAGTTTCAGATGAACTTTAGGTATATTTTCTCTACATCTTTGAGACAACGTAAAAAGCATTTTTACTGGGATTGAATTAAACCTGTATGATGGTATTAGGAGTATAGCCATTTTCACTATGATGGCTCTTCTTATCCATGGTCAAGCATTAGCACTTCATTTTCTGATATGCTCTTTGATCTCTTTTTTCAATGTACAAATCTTTACCTCTTTAATAGATTGATTCCTAAGTATTTCATGGTACTAGATGCTATTGTTTTCATTTTATTTTAAAGATGAGGGTAGGCCAAATAACTCAGCAGATTAAAGCACCTTCAAGCAGGCACAGGGGCCAGAAGCTGGATCCCCAGGTCTACCATGCTGGCCCCACCACCAGAGCACACTGAGATAGCAACTGAGACTAGACATGGTGGCACACACCTGTAATCCTGCTCTTGGGAGGCTGTAAACAGGTGGATCACCATGAATCTGATCTAGTAGTAAGACCTGGAATACCCTGTAGATACCTCCCTAAAATAATTAAATAAATAAATAAATCCAAATAAAAGAAAAAAGACAAAAACAAAGCAATATGAAACAAAAATATTACAGAATTTCAAAACAAGAGTTAGAGTGGAATTGGGCAACCGCAAAGACCCGCCAGGGATGTCACGCTCCGGCTCCAGCTGCACCTGGAGCTGGCCCGGCCCCAGTGTCCTCTTTTGGCTCTTAGCAGAGGCGCCTTTAGGTGCAAGAGGCCGAAGTTCTGCGGGACACACGATGATCTGCCCTGGGGCAGTGCACTCCTTGGGGACTTGGTGTGGCCGAGCGCGCGGTGGGCGCTGGGGCGGCGGCGCTGGTGGGAGGCCGCCCACGGCAGAGTGTGGCTCGAGAAATTGAAAAGAAAGGAAAGGAGAGTCTAAATGGGGTTCGGCGGAAAGCCATAGAACACGCGGGGCCGCCGCCGGGCCGGTGTCTGGGAACGCACGAAGCGCCCGTGGCTCGGGCCATGGAACTTGAGGAAAGTAGGCTTGTTTGCGTGGGAAGTTGCCTAGGGCAGCCGAGCACTTGAGAGCCTCTTCTCCTGCTCCAGCCTGCTCCGGGCTGGTGAGGTCACAGCCCTCCGCCCCGGGCCCTGCCTCCTCGCACCCCTCCCACTCACGTCTGCTCCAGCCCGGGAGAGCAGAATCCAAGGACATGCTTTCAATGGAACAAAGCTGTATGCTGTATGTCCTGATTTCTGCAACCAAACGGATTCCCGTGGAGTCATCCAGCTTCTCTTCAGAAGCATGTGAGATCTTGGCAGAGGATCCTGCAATTTTCTGAATAACTAGAGCTATGGAAAAGAAGTGCAATTCCTGACAGGAGTGTTCCCTTGTGAGTCTCACAAGGGAACCAGACTGCAACCCAACTTTGCTCTGAAAGGATAGTGGAACAGCAAGCTGGAATGTCATCTTGGAGCTGAAATGTATCCTAAACTCTTCAGAGAAACCTCTCCTCAGCAGCAAGGGCAAATTTCCTTGCCACATTATCTCACACATCTCCTTGACATCATTTACTTCCTTGTAAATATGGCATAGAGGGCGCCTCTTGTCTTTGAATCATCCGGCAACCAAACTTCCATTTATTCATTCAGCCATCTTTGTTGAATGGCTGCTGTGTGCCAAGGGTGAACTCAACAGAAATAGTACATACGTGTCAGTTCTCTTCACATAAGTTCTCTCTGCT
>PVJA010039260.1:0-19271 GCA_004027025.1 Myocastor coypus | reverse complement strand
AAAAAAAAAAAAAAAAAAAAAAAAAAAAAAAAAAAAAAAAAAAAAAAAAAAAAAAAAAAAAAAAAAAAAAAAAAAAAAAAAAAAAAAAAAAAAAAAAAAAAAAAAAAAAAAAAAAAAAAAAAAAAAAAAAAAAAAAAAAAAAAAAAAAAAAAAAAAAAAAAAAAAAAAAAAAAAAAAAAAAAAAAAAAAAAAAACACAGCTCAAACAGACAAAAAACTATCAAAGATGTAGCAGAACTGAACCAGAACTTGGAACAAATGGACTTAATGGACATATAAAGAGTTCCAACCAAACACTTTGAATACACATTTCTTTCAACTGTACATAGGTCACTTTGTAAAGTAGACTACCTAATAGTCCGTGTAGGTCTGGTTTATTTCACTTGTGAGTATGTCTTCCTTTATTCACTTATACATAGTATGAACAATTTCTATATTTTGCAGCTTGTATCTCCACTATCTGTATATTTAAGTTTATGATTTCCATAATGCTCACTCTTCTTAGGAGTTCGTCGCCCTGTGATTTTGCCATTTTTTAGTAATGAGATCATGTATTTCTGAACCATAATCTAAAAGAACTCATTGAAATCTGGATTTAAAATTTATTATCTCTCAGGAGATTCTGCATTTGCTTCTGACAGACACTTGGAAGCACTGTCAATGGAGGAACATTTTAAATAAATGTTTCCAACTTGCAGATTTTTTAGCTACATGACCATATGAATATTAACCCTCACCCCAATGAATGCAGGACTGAGATTACAAACTCTCAAGAGTGATGCTTGTCTTGCTTTGCTCTATGCAAAGGTAAGCTGAGGTGTGCACCTTCATTTTCTACTTCAGTGAGGTTCTCTCTCTTTTTAGAATGGGGCCAGGGGATGAACCAGCAAAAGCACTGCAAATTTTTTTCAAAGGTTGTTGCATTAAGTAATGTCTTCAAATCAGTTGTTTAGATTATCAGATATAAATATGCAAAATTGATCCAAAATTTATGAAAACTTAAAAAGGAAGAGAGAAAAAAAATTAAGCATTAACTGCTCCTTTCAATAGACCAGCAGAAATCAACAGTACAATTAGGATAAGACACTGCATTTTGATGGTTTTGGTTTTATAGAAGCAATTGTGATGAAATTTTACATTATAATATGAGCTATGGGCTTTAAAAAATAGAGGTATAATTTGAGAGGAAACCTTATAAACTCTTTGTTTTCTTTCACTTTGGTTACGTAAAAGATTTTCTTTACTAATCCATCAACATTCTTGTTTATTTTGCATATGGAAAATCAGCAAATGTTTATTATTGCCATCCAAAGATATTTAAATATTAAATAAATAAGCTATTTTGAGCATATGCAGATGCTGAGTTGCACAAATATTAATAAGACCAGAATGGTTGACCAGACAGCCTGTAAGAATCATAGTTACTACATGTAAGGTAGAATAGCAATACCAAATCACCTGGGTAATGTTTGCTAGAAAAGAACACAGAGAACTGATAATAGAACCCTAATGTAATTAAAAGTGAACCTCGCCAGGCGTGGTGGCGCACGCCTGTAATCCCAGCACTCGGGAGGCTGAGGCAGGAGGATTGGTGTGAGTTCGAGACCAGCCTGGGCTACAAAAGCGAGCTCAAGGCCAGCCTGAACTGCATAGTGAGACCCTGTCTCAAAAAGACAAAAAAAAAAAAAAAAAAGTGAACCTCCCACTGACAACTGCTTCAAGCCAAATAGCCTAAAGCTAGACTCACCAAATACCCTTCTCTCTGAAAACAGTGCTCCAAGGCATCTTCCATTCTGAATATGTAAACACAGTTGATGGAATTCTCTGGAAAGACCCACAAGTATCTAGGATGTCTCAGTGTTTTAATTTATATTTTCAAATTACTGTTATATAACCTCTGTACTTTTACACTTAATTTTTTTTTAAAAGAGCAGTTTGTTTATGACAAAAAGAAGTACTCAAGAGGATTTCACATTTTTGGCCCTGTTTTCTGGTGATACTTCTGGTTTTTTTAATTTTTGTGGGGTCAGAGATGGATAAAATGTGCAGAATATTTAAGAAACTGAAAATATGAGGATATATGTAATAAATGACAGACAGACAGACAAGCAGGCAGACAGACAGACAGACAGACAGACAGACAGCAGACATGTTATTGCCCAAGAAGCTAATTGTTTTAAATTTATTCCTAAACAGTTCTTGAATTTCAAAACCATTCTAATGACAGTTTTGTGTACTTTCTGATAATATGGTTTACAATAAGATTAAAAGAATAAAAGCCAATCTGTAAAGTGAAGTAAGACATGAAGTGCTTGAGAATGTTTAGGTAACTCTTCAATTACAATAAGATTGCTTGAAAAAATTATAAAGATAAACTAGGTAAAATAAATTCTTGAAATGCATTATTTGGTTCTCAACCTGTGGGCCGTGACCCCTTCGGGGGTCGCCTAAAGCCATTCCTGAATCATAACTGTAGCAAAACTACAGTTTTGAAGTAGCCACCGAAATTATTTTTTGGTTGGGGGTCACCGCAACATGAGGAACTGTATTGCGGAGTCACGACACTAGAAAGATTGAGAACCACTGTTTTAAAAGGTCTTAAGGGCCCGGCGGGATGGCTCAGTGGTCTAAAGCGCCCGCTTGGGAAAGCTTGGGCTGCTGCAAGGACTTCGGTTCGATCTCTGGCACCACATGCTGCACCAGCCCTGCCCTCTAGGCAGGCTGAGCCGGCCATGAAAATGAGTGAATAAACAAATAAAGGTTCTGAAACAAGAAAAAAAAAAATTTAAAAGTTAAAAAATAAAATAAAATAAAATAAAAGGTCTTAAAAGTCCTCAAAACTGAAGATCGTCATGCGAACCAGTTCTATTTATCTTCTAAATTAAAATTTCATTAAGTGACTTTTCAGAGATTTCAATGAAATTTTATAGCAAAAATTTTATACAGGGGTGTGTATGTGTGTGTACGAATACTACTCACCAAACATTCAGCGGCTAGAATTAAGGGAGGAAGAGGATGGACAGAAATCTTTTCTTTGGTTGTCCTACATAAAAATAAAAAGTTTTCTTCTTGGTATGGGTTTTGTGTTGGTATGGAAATGTGAACTTGAATAAGCACTGGAATCTAAATTGACTTTTTTAAAAAAGCTAATAACAACAACAGTAAAGACAACCGCTGAAACAAAGTATCAAACTCATCATGTTTAATCATCTTTTAATACAAATGCAACTGTTTAGGGACGTATGGATAGAATTCCAGCTGGGTGTTTGGTTAAACATAATCAAATGGGAAAAGTCATCCCAGAAAGAAAGAAAACAAAGATGTGCTAATACGCTTCACAGATGTGAGCTTCTTGCCTTGCCAAGAACATACCTTCCAACAATAGGATGAGACCAGTGCTCCTTGCCATCATGGCAGTCATCTGGAATTAGCTTATCAGCTCAGCCAGAAAGTGGAATTAAATCAAACACATTTCAATTTAGCATTCATCAGATAGCTGAACCGCATCCAGAATGACGCTATTGCCTTTTTGCACTCCCGAAATTAAAGTAAGATTATCAACATGTATTTGCAATCATTTTCTTAATTAGAGAAACAATAAAACACTATGAATCAGTACTGTGCATGCCCCCTAAAAGCCATGATGAAATATTTTTACTATCAAACACTGAATAATTTATCAGGCCACCTAAAAGGAAAATATGGATATAATGCTATTTTACTTTTTCTGTTGTTTCCCTTTCATCTGGATTTCCTTAATGGCAAAGCCAAGGCCTCTAGTACTTAAAAATAAATAAATATTGAAAAATACAATTCGCCGGGTGTGGTGGTGCATGCCTGTAATCCCAGCACTCGGGAGGCTGAGGCAGGAAGATTGGTGCGAGTTCGAGACCAGCCTGGGCTACAAAAGTGAGCTCAGGACCAGCCTCAACTGCATAGCGAGACCCTGTCTCAAAAAGGCAAAAAAAAAAAAAAAAAGAAAAATACAATTCATGCTTGTAAATAAAAATTAGGGATATGGTTTGTGGGTTTGTGATTGGCTATTCCTGTATAAATTCCCCATTTGTAAACAATAATTACGAAGAAAAAATTCAAAATATTTATTGTGAAGACTTATCACTTGACTCTGGAATGATTTAGCAAGAATGACTTTTTATAAACTAAAATCACCAAATACATCTTATATTAACAGCAAAAGTATCTGAGTCTTCTGCTTCATTATTTTAATAATAGGTAAGAAACCCTCTAAACAACCATAGTAACAAGAGTAAACATAAAATTAAGACCTAATGCTAATGCTAAAGTTGAATGCTAATCATTCAACTTTAACCTTCCTCTACAATTGTCAAGACCTAAATTATTCTACTGTACTCCTCCTGCCCTTGCATCACCAGCTCCTAGAAGTCATAATGTACCTTGACCTACTATTCTGTTACTAGAAGCAAGCAGCTTGTGTGGCTCATGAAATCAAAGGTTCACAACACTGGACAGAAATGACAGTCCAGGACTAGTTTCAAGTTTGATGAGTACACAACTGGTTTTTTAAAATGCACCAGTATTTCTAACACTTCTCAGCAGAATTGCTGGCAGTGTGCCATGTCATAGCTATTCCTAGGGCAGATCTTATCAAGACAGTAAATAAATCTACATCAGCTGAAGGATAGGTCAACACTTGCCCAAATCTGGCAAGGGAAGGTAGGCTCAACCTCTCTTTTGGATAGTGTTTAGGTGATTCAGTGTTACACATTATCTTATTTCCTAAATCCTTTTGGCTGCCACCTCAAACCTACTTGAAAATTCTACATATTTATCCTGTCTGGTAGATAACCTTCCCTCCAGTCTTACTTTTCTCCAAAAATTACAAGCTCATCGACTCCTCACTAACTTTTTGGGAAGCTTATCCAGTGTTTTTATAAAATGTTTGAAATCACATTATTTTGATTAGTCTCAACTATATTTACTTTTTAATTATACAGTAAATTATAACTTTGATTATAACTTTGCAATTGTAAAACATAAAAAAATACCCCTGTAACCATGAAATCACCAGTAAATAGATACTCAGTTAATGTAGCCTCCATGTGCAAATGAGAGCACATCACTTCTGGCAGGAAAAAAAAGCAGGTGAAAGGAGAGAAATGCTTCATTGCCAGGCAGGGAAGGGTGGCCAGGACAGCAAGCAGAGAGATAGAGGTTAGGGCTTTGGTGGAACTGGGCTAGGGGCAGGACTCACATGGCAGTACAGTGATGCAACAGGCTCTGACCCTGGGAGGGTTGGCGCACAGGCAAATCAAAACAGAAAGTTCCAGGTTAATCTACACCAAGGAAATGGAAAACCATTTAATAGTGTTTGTCCTGGTTAGTTCTGGGATTACAGCACTGTGCTGACTAGCTGCCATGACAACCTGGTGGACTGCTGCATGGTGCAGACTCATGAATCACTTGTGTGGTGTTCTTCAAACTAATCATAAAAATACATGGGAAGCCCCCAGTTATGGGACACTGATCAAGACAAATAGCCACTGTTCAATAAGGGCATCCTAGAAATTTCATGGATTAGAAATACAAAGGATATCTAATGCTTAAACGTGATGTGATATTCACAATTAGATGCTAGGAAAGATTAAAAGGATATTTGTAAATGTAGAGGAGGTATAGACGATCACCATTAGGTTTAATGAAGGACGCAGAAAGCTGCTGGATGTCACATAACAGTTTACAATGATGAAAGACATAGACGAAGAGGATCAGAGGGAAAGCACAAATGAAGCGAAATCGAGGATAGCACAGGAAAGGGCCTCCAGAAGAGCCACACAGACAGGATTAGTTTCACCACACCGTCATGAACTGGGTGCTCATCTGGCTGTGGTAGCCAGAGGTTAGAACCTCTCAGAAGTGTGAGCTATCCAAAGCTCACACATACAAGAATAAGAATTTACCCTAAACCACATGGTAAGAATAAATTCAGTGGTCCACTCTGATGTGGTATGGTCCAAAACCTGACTCCAAATAAATGCTCTTAACAGGCAAAATATTCTAAGGCTCAGAGGTTACATTTAGAAGCCAATCAGGAATTGACCCTAAAAAGAAATCTTTATATGCATAATTTGCCCAAAAGTTTAAATGTGTCCTGACACAATGAAAAACTGGATATATTCAAATAATTCTATATTTTATAGTATCATGCCAATATTATTTTTTGTTAATATTTGTAACATGCTTATGTCACATTTTAAATTAGAGGAATCTGGATTTCCTAGGTTGAACAATACCCACTCAGGTATATATAAATATGGCCTTATTTGAAATTTGTGTTCTTGCAGATATAATTAAGTTAAAGACCTGGAAATGAGATAATGTAGCATTTAGGGCGATTCTTCAAGACAAGGACTAATATCTTTATTAGAGAAATGACACTGATGCAGAAGGGAAGTCCTAGAGAGAAGACCATCTTGACCCAAAGCAAAGATGAGAAAGCTCTCTCTATAAATTAAGATATTCTGAAGATTTCTGATAGTCTCCAGGAGCTATGATAGAGATAAACAATGTATCTTCCTTCAGATTCACTAGGGAACTATCTATGCCAGTCATATTTTCAGATTTATAGCTTCCAAAACTACCATAAAACAAACTTTGGTTGCTTTCAACCAAAGAGTTTATACAATACACATAGGAAATATATCTACTGGCGGAAGGGTCAGAAAAACACTCTTCACTTACTTCTGCTACTCTTGTCTAAGTAAAAAATTAATGTCATTATTAAAACAAATACTTGTTTATCAAGGCAGATAATTTCATATTAAATATTTTCAGCATTTCCAAAAAAAAAACAAGGAGATTCTGATAGTGTACTGCTTGTTTTCAGAAATGGCAATAAGTGAAAGTTGAATAGTAGAGGTTTCCACTAGACAGGGCCTTTGCACACAACCTTGCCAATCCCTGCTGTATTATATCTGCTCTGTCTTCCTTGCTTATACAACCTCAACAACTCTGCAAGCATGTTCAACCATGATCCCAGTCTTTGCTATACATGAATTACTGAAAAACTGGAGCTACTTGCTGTCCCAATAATAGACAGACACACCACATCTCTGACTAATATCTGTCAACAATCATTTTGTCCACATGATGAGACACCAGGCCAGTAGTTCACTTGGTTTAAATGGAGTTGGCCATAAATATAGAAATTCTAGAGAGTGTCTAGAAACCTAAGTTCTCCAGTTGCCCACCCTCTCATGGAGAATCCTCCGACCAGGTCTACCCTTTTTCTTCTTCTTACACTGTCCTGAGCTTCTGAGACCTGACTGCATGCCTCAAATGTGAACCTCAAAGACTGGGCATGGAAGCACATGCCTGTAATCCCAGCTCTTTGGAGGCAGAAAACAGGAGAATCACTCTGAATCAGATCTGTGTAGTGAGACCCTGTAGGCCCTGTACTAGATATAAAACAAAAATGTACCTCAAATGTGTCCTATCTGTGAAGATGATGGGAATCACACAAGGATTCATTTGTTTATGCATAATAAATAAAAGCTTGTTTTGGTTTTGGTTTTTATAGACATTTTACTATGCTTAAATTTCTATCGACTTTGCTAAGAAAGTAGAAAACATATTTTACTATATGTTTTACTGATGTTTTATTAACCTTTTAATAAACTGTACATTTTAATTCAATTATTAGGAACAATGTAATTGCTATGTGCTAATATTTTATGAATTTAAAAGTATAGTTTTATATATATCAAGAGCATATAATTTCTGTGTATTAATATATGAGTAGTCTGCATTTGTCAAAAAAAAGTGTGGCAAATTTTTGTAAAGAAAAGAAATATAAAAAAGTATTCTCAGCAAAGTGGAAAGTACATCTCTCCACTCAGTATATGTTTTTAAAGAGCCTGGTGATCTCTTGATTTCAAGCTCTAGAAATTTCAGTAGTAAGTAACAAAATATATGCTACTGTTTATCACTTGCTAAAAAAAAGGAACACTTTTTTAGGGGAACTCACATGGAAAGGTGGAAGGAGAACTAAAAGTTGTGTAAAACTTAAACAGGCAGCTACCTAATTTAGTAAATGGGTACCTGTGTGATTTTGTTTGCTTTGATCACTGCCAGAAAGATCATCACAAAACAAAGAAAAGGGCTTCCTTCTTCCCTGCCTGTGGTCTCTTTCATCATCTGCCTACGGGCGCTGCTGCAGCTGGGATGCTGGTTTTGGAGAATAACTGTGGTTTGATATAGTTCAATGCTTGGTCAAAGAGTTTATTCATTATTATAACTCCCACAACAATTGTGTCAATAATAATTTATTCATTTATAAAACAAGTATTTCTTCTTTGACAACAACGTGCCAGGCACTGTTCAACAAGTAAATGCCATGGTCTAAGGTTCTCACTTGCCATTTAGGGCAAGGCATTTAAGAAAACTGACAGGATCCCAAATCGAGAATGGAGATAAGGATTACTATTTTGCTTATTTAATCTTGAAGTCACAGCACTGAAAAGAGATTTAGGCAAAAACTTCAGGTATGAGAAAGGTTGAACGACTCAAAAGCAAATAAACAGGGCCAGCAAGATAGCTCAAAGGACAAAGTGCCTTGGGGATTCAATTCAAGGTCTGGCATGCTATGCTGGCCCCGCCCCCATGGTGCCTTGAGCCTGTGACAGAGACTGAGCATGGCGGTGCATGCCTGTAATCTCATCAATATGGGTGCTGAAATCAGGAGGATCACGAGTCTTATCTGTGTAGGGAGACTCTATGCCAAGTACACAAATGAAAAAAAAAAATTAAAAAATGAACAACTGGGCTCCGTGTCACATGCCTGTAATCTCAGCCCTTTGAAGGCTGAGGCAGGAGAATAGCCATGAACTGAAAGATAGCCCGGCTACACAACGAGTTTAGGGCCAACCTGGACTACATCTTAAGATCCTATGTGAGAAAAAAACAAAACAACATAGGAAAAAGCTACAAAGGAATTTAACAATGGACAGTTAACACTGATAATGACAATAAAAGTGGTAGCTAACAGTGAATCACAAGCACACTACTTTGTAAACATTATATTTACTATATTATTTAATTCTCCTTAAGATTCTCAAGGTGAATTATTAACCTATTGTCAAATAAATTTATGCCAGTTAGGGGGAAATAATCCAAAATATTGATGCTGGGATTTGAACCTAGAACTGGCTACTCCCAAACATTGCCCAAAAATCTATGGATTCCAACTTCAAATGAAAATTTTTAGCTGCTGATATTTGCAAACACTGCCCACATTATCACTTCCTAAGACCATCTCTTATCCTTCTACATTTAGTTAGTCCTATCCATACTCTAACCCTAGCACCATACCAACCTTGTTCTCTTGTCTTGTGATAGTTATAAAGTAGCTACCACTTCTGGGTCCCAGATGCTACATCTGGGACATTTTTATCTTTAATGCATCACATGGGCAATAAAGAACCTGGACTTGGGTTCAGGCTTATAGTTCTTGACTTTAGCGTGTGTCATTACCCCTGGAGGGCCTGTTAATATGAAAATACCATATCCATCTTAAAAGTTTCTGACTCAGTAGTGGCAGAAGAGGGCAGGTGAATATGCATTTCTAACAAGGTGTAAGTGAGTTTGCTCCAGGTCTGGGGACAGCACTTTAGAGAACCACAGCAGTAAGGAAAACGTCCACATTTGCTCAATTAAGAACACAGCCTTCTGGAGTTCGTACTCAGACACATGGGTGCCCCAAACCTACCTTCTTTGTAACTTATCATGACTATATTATTTCCAGATTGAGTTTTTGGCACTGATCAAGTATTTGGCACTTAATGTAACTTCATATTATTTATTACTTTAATTCTCTTTCCTCTCTAGTCAAAGCACATATATAATAAGGTCCTCTTGGCATCCCCAGAGTAATCTGCATGGCCATGATGATCAGAAAAGGTTTCTCTGTTGACAATGGACCTCCCTTCTGCCTGATTTAGATCATATTAACTACGAGGACCCACGACTTCTCTGAACCACTTCTTGAAATGAAGGTTTATTGTAACAATACCTGTGCCAATAAGAGAGAAAAAATAAGTTTGGCAAGAATTTCAGCCTGGCCTCAGTGATCTGGGGCCTAAAATGTTATCTGGACCACAGGCAGCTCTGGTTACCTCGGTAGCACTCTCATTCTGCAACTATGCTGAGCATGTTAGGCTTCCTCTCGATCAATCTACCTTGACTCTTATTGCTGCCTACCCCAATTAATTTTATAGTCTATGTCAAATTCCTGAAGAAGGAGTATCTGAGTGGTTATATAATTTCTATGCTGCTTTTCTGGACAGGGTTTTTCATACCTGACAAAGTGATCTGCCATCTGTGCGTTGGTAGTGCTGGGATGCGTTTCCCACTCCCTGTGTCCAGTCAGTGTGCACACCTGGAAAGGTTTCATGAGCCAGAGTGTAGTGGTCGTGGTGGAATTCTTAATCAGATACTGTCTGTGACCGACAAGTCTGGTACAAAAATGGCTTTGTGCTAAAGTCTCCTCCTTGTGTTCTTTCTAATTATATAAAGTATTTGACATTAAAACCCTTGTAAATGTATTTTGTGGTTCATAGGGTCTTCTTTTCTTATGCTTTTTTGTTCATTAATTCTTTGATGCAATTTTGCATGTAGTTTTACATGTAATATTATATTCTCAGTGGAACATGGTAATAGAGCTATAAAGAATGAGAAATAACAGTAAAGAACTATTAATTCCTTATCCCAGAATGTGAGAATAGTGTCTTACTCCTCTATCTCACAGGGTGAGGATAGATATGGAAGGGAAGTTCTGTTTTAGGTAAAATGACACTGACAGCCTCATAAATTCAACTGTCTGCTTGTGTTTGCTCTCTTGGCAAAGCCAAAATGTAATAATTGAAACCTTTCATTCTTCAGATATAGTCTATATTTTCAGAAAATTTTGGACAGATACTTTGTTTTGCCTTGGATAGTTTATACATTCTTTTAATTTTTCTCTTATTTTTTTCTATGAATATATTACATTTCCATAGTCAGGCAAAAATACAAAATTTAAACAAATCTTATATCTCTAAAAGCTTTTCATCTTAAAAATTCTTACCATTACTAATGTATTTTTAAATATCTAGACTTTCTGAAGCAAGGGTTCCAGCTGTGCTTTTATTTGCTAGCTGATGTCTCAAAATTCTTTAAGACCTATCTCGAATTTCAGAAATTCATTCATCCACAACACAAAGGTTCAGAATGTCTTGTCTCTTGAACAGTTACTAAGCTAATATGTTTTATTAACTTTCCTGTTCAGATTTCTTCTCCAATATAAAAGTTTACTGCTTTGGGACTTGTCTCTCTATCCTACTCTATTTTCTTGAACTCCTTAGAGTTTACTTTGCTTACTGTTATTTATGATTTTTGAATAGATCAGATTATGAGTCCCTTCCCTTAGAAGTCTGTGATAAGAATTTAAATTTTTAAACTCTTGCTTATTTTTACTGTACAAAGTGAGATCTTTTGCTTTATAAAACAAGATTCACTTGTTCATTCAGTTATTTCCCTCTGGGGTAGGTTCATAGAAGAAAACACTTTGTGGTTCTATCAAATTGTTGTGAATATAGGGGTTTCATGAATGCTTTACTTCATTATAAAAATATGCATTTCAAAGTTGAGAAAGTCTCCTATTTTGACCCGGAGACATAACTGTCTAAAATTGACCAACAAAAAATTATTTGCATCAAATTCAATTAACTCCTATCAAGATGAAATCTTACCTTACAATCTATCACCTAACTCTAGTGGCAATTCCAGTGTCTACTTCCTCATGTAAATGTGGAAGAATAGCCCAGTGTGCTCATGCAGCGAGCTAGAAGTATAGCTACATAAATTGATAGAAGGAATGATTGGTGTTAAAGGTTTTCCTTAAATCGTATCATACTGAGATCATGTATTGATGAAAATGTGCACAATCTAACCTGCATGAATCTAGTCAGAGTAAGAAACCTCTTATTCTGGATTATTAAATAAAACAAGAAACTTAATTCAATATTACCTGTAAACTACAGGAGGAAACCCTCTTTCAGCAAGCACATTATGACTAGCAACAAATTCCATGAAGCCTTTTATAAGAAGTTGAGCAAAGTGAACATCTAGATTCTCTCTGTATTATCAAGAGGCCTTGATTTTGGTCCATTGGGAATTTATTTATTCATGCTTTAAGTCATTCCTTTTTCATTGAAAAGAGGAAGGTGAAAAAAGAGTGGAATTACTTTGAATGATTAAAATTTCCTGCCAGTAAAAAGTGAATACAATGTGATCAAATAAAAACAAAAAAGAGAACAAGGAAACAATATTAAAATGCCACAGTATAACAGTTAACAAGCTTTATTTGTTCTATCATCCAATAAAGTGGCCTCAGTTTTATATCTTGGGGCCCATACATGAATCAAGACCAAACACAAAGAATTATTTTAGCTACAAAATAAAAAAAAAATCAGGATTTGCACCCTCCACAACTTCCACACTAATATCCTTTTTTAACTACTCTTCACCAGACTTGAAACAACAGGAACTGTAGTCAGAGAGGACGTTTCTAACTTGTAAGTGAACGCATTGTATCATGTTGCCTTTTTTATGACTCCTATTCAGTTCTATAATTCTCAAAGTCAGCCTGTAGCGAATAAGTAGAAAACATTTTTTAGGAATCTCATGTTGAAGTTTGGCCTGTGTAATTCAGCTTCAATTAATTTCCAAGGGCTCTATAATTTCCAGTAGAGTTTCAAAATAAAGGTCCTAAACAGAAAACTTTTTGACTAATGCTTTTGACTTCTCCTAAACCTGTAGAAAGATATTGTTTCCTTGCTGCTGTTGTTTTCTCATAACAATGTGGAAAATACCTGAGGGTTAAGGAAGAACCAACATTACTTTCTGCTACTGACTACTCAACTGTGGCCAGTAAGTACTTACAGCTTCAGGAAGGTGTCCTAGTTACCTTTTTTTCATTGCTGGAATAAAACACTGTACACCTAAAATTAAGGAAGGACAGGTTTATTTAGCTCACAGTTTGTGGAGGTTCCATTCCATACTTGATTGGCTCCAAGGCAGAGAGGCACATGGTAGAGGGCAGCAGTGCATAGGGCCAGAAGACAGCAAAGGGAGGGGCAGCAGCTGTGGCAGCAGAGGCAGAGAACAAGCCTCTTTCCCTTCCTTGTAGGACTCATACCCATATTCCAACCTTGGAGCATGAATTAGTCACAAATTCTAGAAGTTCACCCCATAACTGCATGAAGCTTTGGGGGAACAACTAGACACAAACCACAACAGAAGGTAACTCAGAAGTATGTGTAAGTTCAGAGCAGAAGTAGGTAAATAACTACATGTTAATTTTAATACATTTAACCTATAGAAGAATATACATTAAGCCTTAAGTTTTGCCATTTTTGTTTCCTAGCAGTATATATTTACATTTTTATCAAGACCTCTTTAGAATCTATGATTCAGAAATAAGAACTGATATGCGAAAACATATCAATGTTACTAGTCACCTAGTCACTTATTGTTTCCTGTGTGTTACAGGAATTAAATTAGACACTTCACACATTCTCACAGCTCTAACCTATGCATTATTGCCTATTTATAGGTGAGGAAATTAGGAACTGAGGAACTTGGAGACTTCCCCATGATCCTAACAGAGCTGATGCCCAGCTCCTATTCTCTATAAAGTTGAAAGGATTGTCTGTTTTTTGCTTCAAGAAGAATTAGCATGTGATTAGCATATTATGTCAATAACCAAATAAGCATGATTTACATTGGTGATTAAGCCAATCTTGATGATAATGGGCATTGAATTTCCACACAAATTCACACTATATGGACTAATACTCTTTTACCTTCCTGTTATAGGCCTTGTGGGAGATTATATTATATCATATTCTCATTACTGGAGGTTAGACTTGCTTTTAGAAAAGATGAACTTCACTCATGTAAAAAACATAGTAGAGACATTGAGCCTTTGTTTGCAAAGACTCATTAAACTGTGAATATACAAGTGAAGTTTCAGTATCTAATATTCTTCTCTTCAAACTGTCCAGAAACTCTTCTTTACCCAAACCTTTCACCCTAACTCTCCATATTTTAGAAAAAAAAATCAGCTTTTAGGCAAATTAAATTTCCTTTAGACTATGGAAAACTTCACTTCACTTATACTATTTTCTCTCCATAATAAGAAGAAAACAGCGGGAATGTAATTCTCATTCAGTTTGGCTCATATCCAGCTTGGTGATATTTTCCCTAGCTCTTTTTCCTTGTTGTTGAATTCAGTAGGCTCTTGTGCAGCCAGATTTGGCCAGGCAATGCTACTTCCAATCTGAAACAGCTGTAGAAATATAAGGAAAATTCTATTTCTAATGATTAATAGCAAATATCTAAAAGGACAGAAGATTAACCAGCAAATCTCTGGGATTTCTTTAGATCCCTCAAATTCAACAATATCGGAATTCTATATTTTCTTCTAATAGTCTTATAGGCATGTATGTTATGAATAAAACAGAGCAATAAATTTTGTTCTCTTTTAACCTGCATTAAATCTTGGGGCTTACTTACAATTTATAAATCTAAAGCTGATTGGACTTTGACTTTTATTTGTAAAAATACATCCAGCATTGAATAAAGTTCTCAGTAGCTTGAACCTTGTAAGTCTATTGTCCTTAAAATCAATGACTTGTTTTAGCCTTTCATTTTTTTAGGCTAAAAAGAAATTTATCAACACTTGCATTGTATTTATTTTTATTTTAATTCATTAAATTTAGAAGTCCTTTCTGTGGCATACCATACTGATGGAGTAGGCAGTTAGTAGAGGTGCACTAAAACTGGTAGTCAAATGTGGAAAAAATCCTACCTAAAGCAAGTTGTTTAAATTTCTGAGTGTGGAGTCCTTAAATCCCCCACCTACCACTCTCATAACTCTGGAGCCCAGAACACATGTTGACCTATGTTGATCCTGACTAAGCCACAGGCCTCACCCACATGTATTTTGTACTATAATTTTGAACCCTCTGCCCACTGACTTTGATTGGCACACTTTTTCTGGTTAAGTTCTTGTAAGTTAAAAAGTTCCTCTTTCCAACTTGAGGACTTAGGCTCACAGTTCGTTGGAAAAAGCCCAGTCATAGAACAATGTCACTCTCATGATTCTAGGAAAAACCATCTGAGTCCTCAAAGCAGTTGCCATCTCTGAGCTGTCTTTGTCCTCCATTCTTGAAGGTATATTCTCATTACTGGAAGTTGCCTCCTCGTCCTTTGCCTTTCTATACCTCTCTAGTGGACACTATCCTCTCCAACAAAGATTGGTGAAGTTTAGGAATAGACTTTGCTTGTCATGCATAAAGAGCTTGCTGAAGACTTCAACTTTCTTTCTGAAGACTTCAACTTTCTTGCTCTAAGTTACTTCTGTGGACTTCTTCTCAAATCTTTTCTTCAGAGGACCCAAGATCCAAGACACTAACACAGTGTAGCACAATACCCAGTCCAGGTCCAAGAACGTCAGGCCTCTAATAGTTCAACAAACATGAGAAAATGATACTCCCAAAGACACAGCTGAAAAGAATCTGGGACTTAGACCTTGTTCTGTCTGACTTCAAACCTATGTTTTAATGTGTGAGACAAGGCTCATTATACTAAGAGGCAAGAGGATAAGTAAACAACATTATAAGAGAAGTATGCAAATCAGAAAAGGTCACAGCTATTTGAAAGAAATGGACATCATAATGTTATGAGCTGGACATGGAAGGCTAAAAAAGAATTTTTTTTTGTAGGACTAGAGTTCAAACTCATGACCTTGCCCTTGCCAGGCAAGAACTTGTGCCACAGAGCTATCTCCCCAGCCCCATTAAGAAGATTTTAAAGAGTCTGTGTGGCCTGAAATCCAAAGGAATGTGTTTCAAAACATCTTAAAGTGGAAAATGCTGAAAATCATGAGTTTTTGCCCCTTGAAGTATGCCATCAACAATGGTAAAGGGAGTCTCTATGGCTATAGGAAAGGAGGTAGGTATTTACTAGGCCAGGGATCTAAATTCAACTTTAGAAAACTAGTTCTGGCATTCGTAGAAATAGTGTTAGTAGAGAAAGAAATGAAGGGTAAGATTTATAGTGAGTGGCTGAAGCTGAAAATCAGTCACATGCATGAGGCTAAGACAAAATTGTCCCTAAGAATAGGGGGAAGGTCTCTAGCCAGATAAAGAAGCTGTGCCACACTGCAAACAGGTTGCTGGATGAAGAGGTTGAAATTGACATCAGCTTCCTGAGTGTATAAATAAGTGCTCTCCAGGGGGCCCGGCGGGATGGCTCAGTGGTCTAAAGCGCCTGCTTGGAAAAGCTTGGGCAGCTTCAGGGACCGCGGTTCGATCCCGGGCACCACATGCTGCGCCAGTCCTGCCCTCGGGGCGGGCTGAGCCAGCCATAAAAAAAATAAGTGAATAAACAAATAAAGGTTCTAAAAAAAATTTTAAAAAATTAAATAAATAAATAAATAAATAAATAAATAAGTGCTCTCCAGTCCTTGGGCAGTTCCTTCCCTTCCACTGGGAAAGAGGGCTTCCCCTGACCTCAGCTTTCCTCCCTTTTCTTTATTTCTCACATCAAAAACAAAGGGTAGGGGCCTGGCAGGATGGCTCAGTGGTCTAAAGCGCCTGCTTTGGAAAGCTTGGGTGGCTTCAGGGACCGGGGTTCGATCCCCGGCACCACATGCTATGCCAGCCCTGCCCCCAGGGCAGGCTGAGCTAGCCATAAAAATGAGTGAATAAACAAAGGTTCTGAAACAAGAAAAAATAAATAAATAAAAAATAAAAAGAACAAAGGATATTTGCAGAAATTTTTCACATTGTTTTAAAAATAAAGAGTTTGGACTACTTTCTTGTAAGCTACTTTTCACCTAGTATGAAAAGGCTTAACTTTGCTATCAACACAAAGCTAGTGACTGTGTTAGTCAGCTTCCCCGTTGATGAGTTAAAATATCCACCATTTACAACCTAAAAAGGGGAGATGTAGTTTGTACACACTTCTGGAGGATTCTGCTCAGTGTTGGATGGCTTTGAGATAGAAACTTCATGGTGGAATTGTGCCACAGACTGAAGAGCCTGACATCACAGCAGGCAGGAAGCAGGGCAGAGTGCCAGAGAGGAAGGGAGGAGGATCATTGCAAGTACTCAGAGTGGCACCATCATGAATTAACTAGACACCCAGACATGAATCAACTGATTCAAGCCAAAATTATATGGACTATATTTTGTCCATGTCATGAAGCTATGTAAGAAGGTAAGTCTCAGGATAGTGAACTGATTTGGGAGAGGAATCTTCAAGGCAGCCACCATTAAGGCCATGTCTTGGGTACTGGTTGCTGCTTTCAGTCAAATTTATAGTGAGATATGGGAGTAAAAAAAAATTAAGTAGTGAGATTGGGTGTGATGGCATGTACCTGTAATAACAGCTCCAAAGAACCTACATTATACTTTGGGCCAAGGAGGTGTAGTTGCTGAAGAGATTAATACTACTAAAAAGAAACCAAGAACTTTTTATAGGAATAAGAAGAAAGATTTCTCTCTTTCTTTGTTTCTTTCCTTTTTTATTTCTTTTTTTATGTGTTTGGTACAGGGCTTCTCTACTCAGCTTGCAGCTTGGTCTCCTCTTGTTTTCAGCCTCCCCCAAAACTGGGATTACAGGCCTGCACTACCGCCTCTGATCTGGGTGGCCAGCTCTGCACAGCCAGTGACAGCATCAAAACCCAGTCCCTGAGCTTTCCTAAGCAGGCACTTACTCAACTGAGCCATCTCACTGGCCCAGAAGAAAGATTTCTTAAGGGAATCTCACAACCAGCAAGACTCCACCCATCACAAGCTCAAGGGTGCAGAAGGGTCAAAATTTCATTTGGGAAGAATGGGCAAGCTTCTCTCCTGGAAAATGGCTTAATAGGCAATTGGTTCTCTGGAATTCATTTCATTGTGTCCAACTATCTAAGCACTCAGAGTGTGCTGCAGCTATAGACTGAGAGGACCTAGTCTTTGCTTCCCCTGAAAATAAACCTTGGTGTCATGCACATAACGCTGGTTTCCCTGTAAGGATGCCACCAGATGTTAAAGGAAGGCCAATGAGGCCAGACAAGGAGTACATGACAAGACAACATGTGAAGCTGTGAGAATAAAGCTCAAGGTCCAATGGGGAACCCAGGAAGTCAAAGATGCCAGGAATTAGAAATATCTTTGGAGAAAATCCCACTGGCAAGGATCAAAACCAGCTCAAAACAGAGGTCATGCAGGCTACAATCAGCAAGATCATAGGGAGTGATTGGTGTAAGTCCTCTGGCATTCACATCTGACAACCAAGTGCCCCAGATGCCAGAGATGAAGCTGAAAGAGTCAATGGTGGTCCTGATGGATATCGGCCTTCTTTTGGTCCTATTTTTCTCTATCCCCCAGCTTCTCCTTTTGGAATGGGAATGTTTATGCCATTGTACTTTGGCAATGTGTAATTTATTTGTTTTTATTATTAATAGGGTTTCATAGCTAAGTGTGTGTGTTGATTCTAAGAAGAGACTTTAACTTGGATTTTTAAATTATGCTCAAACTATTGAGATTTGGGGAAAGAAACGATTTTTTTGTTGCACTCAAGTAACTACATTATGTTTGGTGGAATTAAGGACTAATTGTGTTTATTTGGAGGTTTAAGAGATGTATTTGGCTCAATCAAGTTGACAAAAGGTAGGATACAACATTTATGATCAACTTGATTTGCATGGAATACACACCCTCCTGGGGATTAAGATTAGTAAAGCACATTTCTGGGTATGTTTGAGTGACTCGTAGAGATATGACCTTCAGAAGCATATCTGGTCTCTGGCGTTTTCATCGTGATGGTGGTGTTTTCTTGCTCTGTTTTCTAGCCCCACGGATCTAAGCAGGTTTTTTTTTTTTTTTTTTTTTTTTTTTTTTTTTTTTTTTTTTTTTTTTTTTTTTTTTTTTTTTTTTTTTTTTTTTTTTTTTTTTTTTTTTTTTTTTTTTTTTTTTTTTTTTTTTTTTTTTTTTACCACACCATTCTACCATGATGTTCCTGCCTTGACCCAGCAGACCATGGATTACATCTTCTGAAATTAAAAACCCAATAAACATCTCCCCCGTTTAATTGTGGGTTGAAATAATTCATTCCTACTTGGGAAAGATTGCTTCAATACAATAAGCATTGAATCAATTAATATTGCTAATTTTGACAGAAAAATACTTTTTTTTTTTTTTT
>PVJA010039259.1:0-19269 GCA_004027025.1 Myocastor coypus | reverse complement strand
CCCTCCCCTCCATTCCTCTCTCCTCTCCTCTTGTGTCTTCCCTTCTCCTTCCCCCTCCTTTTCCCCTTCCCTTCTCTCTTTACAGAAGCTGTTTAAAGCAGATGAGATCTGTCAATTCGTGTTTTCCCCATGCAGTTCTGGAAGACTCTCGGCTGTTCTTTCTGTAGTAGTGCTTTTCCCCATTTGCTTTATTTTTCTGAGATCTAATTTCTCTGCCTCCAGAAGCTTCCGCATCTTATTGTGCATCTCATTTTCCCATCCTTCTAGATGCTTTCTGGAGAACAGCTTGGGTTTCTCAGACTCTGTGTGGGTTGTTTCAGCTGCTGTGTCTTTCACTGGGAGAACTTGTGCTCCCTGGATGGCTCAGGACTTGCTCTGGGCTCGTTTTTAATTCCCCTGGACCTACCATGCGCTCCTGAGGTGGGAACGTGTCTCCTCCTAAGTTCAGGCTTTGCCAGTGAAGAGATGGTGCGTCAGACGGCAGAGGCCACCAGGCCCTCTCTTCACTGAGACTCGTACACAAGAGATCTCAGTGGCTTTGCTCCATTTTCCACCTGTCCCGACCCCCACTCCTGGGATGCATCTCTTGGCGCAGCTGGCATCTTGGGCTTCTCAGCCAGAACGCTGAGAAGTAAATGTCTGTGCCTGGCAGTCTGTTCCATAAGTGAGGCTCAGATGTGCCTGCCTACCTCATGGTGTCCACTTGGCTCTCAAAACCTTTGATGAGAGAAAGAAGGATCTGATGTAAAACCGGATTGCTTCTTTGTTGTCAGCCATTACTGAATAATTCCTCACAGGCCAATGAACAGAGATATGGAAAATCTACACAACGTAGGCCAATCTTTTTGTTTTCTTTGGTACTGGGAATCAAACGCAAGACCTTGTGCTTGTGAGACAGTCACTTGTGCCACTGGCTGATATCCTTGGCCCCTACAAAAGATATTAGCTAGCTGAACCAAGCTGTGTTGAGAATAGTAAAATAAGGAATATGGTCTGGTCATGTGATTGTCAGCCTGTTCTGGGAGGCATGTTTCCATATTGCATTTTCTCACTGGTGACAGAGGTGGCGTTATGGATTATGTCTAGTTGTTCCCCCAAAGCCTCATGCAATTATGGGGCAGGGACTTCTAGAGTTTGAGACTTGACCCATGATCCACTTGGATTATGTGTTTTAGTACTGATGAGATTATGGTCTGAGTACTGCTGGGAATTATGGGTGTGGCCTGAGGTGGATAGGCTAAGGCAGAGAGCCTGATGTAATTTAAAAGAGAGACAGAGAGACAGACTCGCGCTGTTGCTCTCCGCTCCCCTGGCTGTTCAGGTGCCTCTGTCACCATTGTTGCTGTTCTGCTGCCATGAACAGTTGCTCTCTGCCATGTGCCAGTCAGCCTTGGATCCGGCCAAATATGGACTGAAACCTACAGTAACTGTGAGCTAAATAAACCTTCCCTTCCCTCATTTTGAGTGTCAGGTGTTTGTCTCAGCAACAAGTAAAAAGTAATTAAGACAGGTGGTGACAGAGGTACTGGACAGAGACGTCAGTGGTGACAGACATGGGCTGGGTTTACTCTACGTGAGAAGTTACCACCCTCTTGGAAGTACTATTTATATGACACCATTGGAAAACTGATATGAATTAAGTGGTTTTAGCACAATAAAAGAGGAACAAAGGAAGTTTCCTCAGCATACATAGCTGAGGTCTGCTAGTGTCTTGTCCTCCACGTTAAACGACCTCCTTTCCAGTGGGCTGTGCAGTGCGAGAGCTCCAGCTGAATCACCAGCACTGCATGGCTGAGGCCACAGTCACGTGACAGTCGGGCTGGCAGAGGTCCCGTGCGCCTGTGCAGTCGTGTGGGGTGGGAGAGAAAGGCCTGCGTGAGGACATGTTGTGCTGCCCAAAGATCTCTCAGAAGGGAAGCCTAGAAGGCGCGAGTGTTTCTGTCTGAGGGTGGCTGAATGGGGCAGAGAAGGGGACGGAAGTTCCTCCTGGTGAGCATGACGAGGCACATGCACAGGAGGTTGCCGTGGAGGCTTTGTGATCGCTGGCTGAGGGCAGATGGAAAGGGTCACTGGTACCAAACCCCCAGAAAGTGACTGAGTGCCGAGAAACGTAGCCACGCAGTGCGCTTCCCTCTCAGGTCTCCTGTCGTCCTATACCCCAGACCTCAGCCTGTGATTTGTCCTGACTCTGCTTCTACAGCTCACTTCTGGGCGGTGTGAGCAGGATCTGGGAGGGCCAAGGACAGACAACAGAATGGCAGCTGTCTCCCAGCACGAGATAACGGGCTCAGAAAACGGAGCCCTCCTCTGGCTGCTGCCGCGGCTACCTGCGGATCCCTGCTGTGCTGCCCATCGGTCCTTCTCTGTGCTTTGATCCTGTTTCATTCGAGGTAGCTCCTTCATGTAATCATTACAGCACACTTAAGGGTCTCTGTGCCACCCCCTCTCGGCAGCTGCGCTCGCAGAGGGAAGAAGCTGTTACAGTTCTCTGGTGTTCAGCAAAGCTTTGCTAATCTGATGAAGGGGTAGCCATTCCTTGAGCATGTAGCAGTAGATAGGAACCTTGCCCTTCAGACTGGACCACTGAGCCTTTGATTTATTTATAGAGCTTGGTGCCTGAGCCAGCGTGCTGTCAGTAGTGCTAAGTCTGGATCGCAGCAGGGCCAGCACGGTGGAATTTAAGAGCAGAAGTAATGTGTGTTATGCCTGAGAATGTCATGAGAGGAAGTTGGGTGCCTGGCATGGAAGTAGAGGGGTAGGCAATTAATTTAATCATCATGGTATGAACCCGGGCTAGCATGAACAATAACTAGAATACTATTTCAGTTACTCCTCTTTCGTTGCTGGGACAAATACCTGACACCCGAACTGAAGGAAGAACAAGTTTATTTAGCTCACCGTTACTGGAGGTTTCAGTCCATACTTGGTTGGCTCCAAGACTGACTGGCACTGGCACTGGCAGAGAGCAGCAGTGATGGTGGTGGAATAGCAGTAATACCAACAGACCAACCACAGCAACCGAGAGAGTGTCTGTCTCTCTTCTATTACATTCAGGCTCTCTGCTGCAGGCTATCCACCTTGGGCCACACCCATAATCCCAGCAGTACTTAGACCCATAATCCCATCCTTGGATGACCTATAATCTGAGTAGATCATGAGCTAATCTCAAACTCTAGAAGTCCCTGCCCCATGACTGCATGAGGCTTTGCGGGGACAACTACACACAAACCATAACAAATACGAAGATAGCTACTGCATGCCCAACGATACCTTACTGAAGGGCGCCATGAGACCACAGCCCTTAGAGGACATGAAGTCGTGGTGCAAGGAGACACACAGCTGGCCTGTGTAGTCAGGTACTGCCCACTGAAACTGCAGCTTTCCTGGCAGCTGCCCTACTCACGGAGGCTGGACTAGGAGCTCTGCAGGGAGAGCAGGTGGGTCCTGTGAAAGCGAGGCTCAGCAGTCTGCAGGTGCTCACAGACCTCACGGTCCTTGGCTGCACCGTGAAAGTCTTTAAGCAGGAGCAGGTGACTGGGAGAGATCCGACAGGCTTGAGTTTTACTTTTTCTGTGAATAGGCTCCAGACACCTAATGGGCTGCAGGCCAGGGCCCGGGGTGGAAAACAGAGAGAGAGAGCTGCAGTCCAACAAGCCTCAAGAGCGTTGCTTCCTATAAATACCCAGTCACCTCATTGCCTTGTTTTTCTCGTCATGTGGTACCTTCTGTGCTCCGGAGCCACAGGACAAGGACAACAGGAGGGTTCAGGTCTCTCCTCCTTTCCCCGCAGCCTGTCCTTCCATGGGAACATGGGAGTTTACTGTGCTTCCTCACACCGCCTCCCTGATACTACAACTTGGGAAGTGGTGACGCGAAGCACATCCTTTCTAACGAAATGCACAATCGCGTGCCTGGCTGTGTCTTCCCAACGCGTTTTCTGTACGTTGTAAGATGAGTCCGAATAGTCAGAATTATCGGAAGTGATTTAAGGATCAGCTTCCCTTTGAGGCTTGGGGATTGAAGTGCCTAAGAAAAGGAATCTCAGTAGTATTTATTTCAATGTATCACTTGGAAGAGTGACTAGTGGCGGTGACTAGGCGCTTCTTCCATTTCACGTGCTAGCCGCTGTGCTTAGTGTCTTAGTGACCCTTCTCTTGTTGCTGGGATGAA
The DNA here is from genome assembly GCA_004027025.1 of Myocastor coypus. Taxonomy (NCBI): domain Eukaryota; kingdom Metazoa; phylum Chordata; class Mammalia; order Rodentia; family Myocastoridae; genus Myocastor; species Myocastor coypus. The sequence continues at coordinate 15,099 of PVJA010039259.1, read as the reverse complement.
TACCCGACACTCAGAATGAAGGAAGGGAAGGTTTATTTAGCTCACAGTTCCTGGAGGCTTCAGTCCATACTTAGCTGAATCCAAGGCAGAGTGGCACAGGGCAGAGAGCAGCAGTTCATGGTAGCGGAACAGCAGCAAATTGGTGACAGAGGCAAGCGACCAACCAGGGCAGCAGAGAGCAATAGCGTCCATCTGTCTCTCTGTCTCTCTTTATATTACATTCAGGCTGTGTGCCTCAGTCAATCTGCTGTAGGCCACACCTATAATCCCAGAAGCACTTAGACCCATAATCCCATTAGTACTAAAACACGTAATCCCAGTGGATCATGAGTCAAGTCTCAAACTCTCGAAGTCCCTGTCTCATGACTGCATGAGGGGACAACTAGACATAAACCGTAACAGCCACTGCCTCACCTTCTGCGTCAGCCTCCGTTGGTCCTGGAGCTCCGCATTTTAGTTTCGAGCTTCTTGAACTTAACTGACGGGTGTGTTCCGAGGGCCCCACAACCAGTCCTGTCATTGCGTTGTTCAGCCAGCCTGGGCCTGCTGTGCCCCATGAAGAGGCCAGCGCTGGACCCTGGTGGCCTTTCACAGGAACCTGCATTTCCAGATTGCAAAGAGAAGTATTTTTAAAACCCAATCTGGCAAATTGTAAGTCTGAATTGGACATGTGGTGGCTGGCTTCTCTCTAAATTCTCAGCTTTACTTGGTGTTGAACTTTTCTTTGGAAAGAAATGAGTGTGTATAAATAGCCCCTTCATCCTCTGTGTGTGCTGGGTCGTAGAAACACGCTTTTGTTCTAATACAGTTTGGTCTCAGAGTTATGTAAAAAAGATCTCTGTGTGCTCTGAACATGGCTAAAAGTGTGTTGCTTGACCTCTGAGAGCCTTCACCTTGCTTCAGTGTTTGCAGATGATCACGTCAGCTCAGCTTTGGAGACAGTGATGGGGTGACGAAAGTTCAGCAGTGGCTCTGGGGGAAGCAGTAGCCTTCTTCTCACGGGCAGATGAGCCGCCCAGCAGTAAGGAACCTTAGTTCTGATCACGGTAGTCTTACGACAGTTTTCTTTCCTTCATGATACATGCTTATACTTTAAGGGGAGAAAATGGGCTAGAAAGTGGCAGTGGCAAAATTCTAGCTTCAAGTAAAAAACCTAACTGTCTCAAAAATAAGTTTAAAAGCATGTTCTTTGAATACGCAGGTCTTATATCCACCGAAAAGTTTTAGTCCTATCACTCACCCTAATCAACCTTATTTTCTTATAAGAAATGTTGGTTTGCTAGTAATGGGGTGCCAGCGGATCTTCAGGTGCTGGGGCGTACTTTGAAAACCTCAAACTCCTTTGTTTTTCTTTTTTTTTTTTTTCAAAAATGGAAGGAAAGGTAAACTTCAGGGATAGTGGGAAAGAGAAAGCACAACGCGTGTGTGGTCGGCATACGGGGCGCGCTGCTGCCGTGTGAAAAGATTGCCTTAGGTGTGATCAGAACTGAAGTAAAGGCTGTAATTTTATGCAAAGAGCTATTGGCATTTTCTTGGTAGCTCACTTAGGAATTTATTTTTGTTCTTGATGTTGAAAATTTTGATGCTAATAAACCCTCAATGAATATTAAACATGCAATATTTTAAATTTGTGGTCATTTTCCTGTTAACTCATGTTTAACATAATAAAGCTGCAAATTAAAATTGGTAATTTACCAATAGAAATGTTGTGAAGAATAAATGTCGGTTCAACACGCTCGTGCTTATGCCCCTTTACGACCAATATATGTGTTATTCCTCATTTCCAGTTTGTTCACACTATCATCAGAACACGCTCTGCCTAATTTCATTCTTGTAAATTGATGCTGGGTACAATGTGGGTAAAATTATGATCAACAAATACATTTGCCAGGATAGTCACTTAGGTAGTATTGATCCAGCGGTAGAGGGTAAATGAGTGAAATCACTAACCTCAGTTCATAATCTGCAGTTTTGATCTTGGACTTAATCTTAGCAGTCTTAGTGACCACGCCACTGAGATGACATAAGATCTCAAAAGGGTGATACTAATTATCCGAAGCTTCTGTTCATCCCTTAGGGAGATATATAAAAGTAGCCACGTGACTTTAATTTTCAGATGCGACTCCAGCCACAGTCCCGACGGATCTCATCTTTACACGGAGTCCCTTGAGGGCCTGGCCCTCTCTGACTGCCTAGTATATTTCTACCTAGCTTAGCCATCCATAGCATGCCACCCTCTGTAGAAGTATCCAGAACTGTGGTCCAGGGACAAGGGGCATAGTTTCCATCTAGCTGCTTCAAGGTAACAAGGATTGGTGTAGGGGAACCAAAGTCAAAGGCCTTGCCCAGGGAGCTAATCACATGGGCTTAGCTAGTAGTCATGCTGCAGTCCAGCAGGTATGAGCTCCTCACAAGGTTGTTCTGGTGGATCCTGGCAAAAGAGCCTGGCACATTTGTCATTGGTTCCGTCCACAAGAGCATTTGACCTTTTGTAGCCTCAAAGTTGTAGGATTTTTTAGGTCTAGATGTCATTCCTTCTTGTCTTGGTCTTTGTTCTTCACATTGGAGGACTAGGGCCAACATATTGGCTGTCTTCTTAGCCTAGTTATCTGTCTCATTCCAGTGTCTAAAACTTTAGATTTGACCGAAGGCAAAGCCCGTGCTCTTGCTCTTCGCTCAGAACCTCAAACTGTGGTATCGCAGGAGCTGCATATGGCTCTCGGGTCATTCCCTCATTCCACAAGTATTTACTGACTCAGGCATTGCATAGCTCTTCCCTGAAGGTAAGCATCCAGGATGGTCGTCATCTTGAGGGGGCCAGCAGGATCACTAATCCAACCACTACTGGCTATCAGATAAACTCCTGTTCCGTCTCAATATTTATTCTTTCAAAAAAGGCTAGAAGATGTAGTTCATGCAAAGGCCCTGGGTTCCAGTCCCCCAAAACAACATTTACAATAACAACATAAAAGTTTTCAAGGCTGCTATACAGAGATTGTCTGTCTTCACTATGTCTGAAAGTAGAACAAATGGGATGATACTGTGGGAGGGAGAATATTGAGCTCCCTGCAAGAGGAAGTTCTAGGTTTCATTATCCTAGGATTTCTCATTAACTCATTAACAGAGTCTGTTGTGCTGTGTGGGTTAATAAGAACACTGTTATATTCTCTCTTCCTCACTACTGTTGAGTTAGCTTGAGTGTCAGTACTCCAGTTCCCTTTAGAAGACGCTGGGTTACCTGAGCGTGGTGGTGCATGTCTGTGACCGACTCACTTGGGAGGCTGAGACAGCAGATTCTCAAATTTTAGTCAGCTTGGGCAAGTAAGTGAAAGTCTGTTTCAGGAAGAAAAGTAGTATTGGGTTAGGCTCCTTGGATTTGCCTTTTCTCACTAATGTATGAACCTGAACGCTTGGCCTTCGGCTTCGAGTATGTTAGCACGTAGATTTAGCCTGTTTTCCCATCTCACTACAGCACCTATAAGATCTCCTGCCTTCTAGTCTCTGACCAAATCCTGAGGAGAATGTACCCTAAGAGAAAGAACAGAGTTCTAAATGAAGGGACAAAAGTGCTGCAGCCTTTGTATTTTAATAAAGCAGTTGTTCCTAAATCACATTTTATTTCTCTACCACTCATTGTCTGGAAAAAGTGATCTTTCATATTTGAACTCTTTTCTCTTGATCTCAGAAACATTTAAACAGCCAGACACCTGTTGGTGTCAGGAAGAGAGCTACATGTGATCTTTTCTTTTAAGGTCAGTGTTTAGTAAGGGCTGGGACAGAGTAACGTATATCTGTCCCTTTCCTTCTTGCTGAAACAGTCCTGACCCCTCAGTTTAAAGGAGGAGAGGAGTATTTGGTTCAACATCTTTCCCATTGTGGGTGCACACAGGGAGGAAGGCAGGGTAGGAGGGCCTGGCAGAGGCCGGCTGCTCCCCTTGAGCCCATCAGCGAAGGAACCAAGGCAGGAGCTGGACGGGCAGTGCATCTTCTGGTCAGGGGCCCATGGCCCAGCTCCTCAGCTTGGACGCACGCGTGGCCCAGCCAACCACAGCACCCGTGAGGCTTCGCGGCCCTTTTAGACCCAAGCTGTAACACAGCATCACGGTATTCTTGATGTCTTTTCAAGGGTGTGTTACTGGCCTTAAAGAAGCAGACAAAAATCTCCTGGCTGTTGGCTTTAGAACAGTTGGGTTGTCCGGGATGACTAGAGTGGCCTTTCCTTCTTCTTCTGTTTTTGTTTACTTCTGCTTAATTTACTATATAGCAATGATTTCTTTTGTCTGCTTTACTTCTGTTTATTAATTTTTCTTATATTCCCTCCACTAGTTTGAACATGTTGCATTTTATTTCTGTTAGATTTAAATTTTGACACGCATGCTCTGCTTTATTTTATAAAACCTATGCAGCTTGGTGGATCAAGGAACTAGAGCTTGCTCTGAGTCTGGCGACTCAGGAAGATTCTGAAAGACGAATTCTTGCTGTTTTGTGGTACTGGCTTGACATTTCGTGGCTGCTTGTTAATTGTATTCTTATTAGTGGCTTGGGGGATGATCCATCAGAGAGACATCAAGGGCGACAAAAGTCTCCTGTGGTATAATTCAAGCCAGGCCTCTGCACTGCAGACCAATTGCTAATGGATCCGTAATTAAAGTGAAGTTGCTGCCAGTAGCTGAATTTAAGCCAGAAACTAAAATAAACTGCATAAAAACAATCCAACGTGAAAACTATCCTCTGTTTAAGTGAAATCAGGAAGCACGTGCTGGAACAGCAGCAATGAACGCTTGCCACGTCACTGGTGAAGTCAGTAGTGCTTGGGTCTGGAGGGAATGGCTTCTCAAGTCCTCATCTCTTGGTTATTGCTACTACAGCGGCAGTTGTAAATAAATAACGCTAAGGAAGAAAAATAATAGAAAAGAACGGTGTTGCTGTTTTTTAAATGCTGTGTGTCACCTGGATGTGCTCTTGGGTTTAGCTTTCTGCTTTCCTGTTTCATCGAGCACACGGCCTGCAGTTCCTGGCTGCCGGAGGAGCAGCTGCCGGGAGAGCTATCAGACTTCCCTCCCCGATGAAAACGCGGAATTGGTTTTCTGATTTCCTTTGGATAAAAAATGAAATACAACAGCAAAATGAAATTATTCTTATTTCTCCCACTAGATATACATAGATTTCAGGAATACGATGCAAACCCAGTCAAGCCAAGGTGACTGCGGCGTGGCCGTGGGCCTGGGTTGCAGCTGTTCTTGGCGGTGTGCTAGCTTAGCTTCGGTTGATCTGAGGTGTGCTCAGAGCTTTGTTTCTCCTTGCCTTGATTGCTCTTTAAAAAAGAAGAGTAGAATGATCTTCAACTTGTAGTTATGAGAGATTCCAGCACTTTGGAGGTGAAATTGTGTTCTTAGGTATACGTTAACATTCAACAAAGAAAGTAACATGGATTCCATGATCTGTAAAGATGTACATTGTGTAGAAAATCTCCAATTTTTTTTGAAAGGAATAAGCGTATTTCCTGTCCCCCTCACGGCACTGGCTCTTGCCTGGCCTTTCCCACCCTCTCTTCAGTACACAGGGGAGAGTCACAGAAAACGCAGTGGCAGGTTTAAGATTTTCTTTCCTTTAGAACAGTTTCTTCAGGTGATTATTGTTTAAAGAAAGTGGTATTTGTTGAGTAGTATTATTTCAAATGCTGTCAGATGGGAAAATCCGAAAGATAGCATACAGAATTTCCGGATTTTTAAAAACTCAGCCTCATTCTTTCGTCGCCTTTCTGACCAGCAGTTTACCTGTGGCAACTGTAACTTTTTTCTGAGCCGTCTCAGTTGGTTGTTGACTAATGTGAAACTGTTTCTGTGCGTGAGTCCTGAGAAGCAGGACACTTCTCACATAGCCTAACAGTGGTGATAAGGATCAGCCCGTTTCTTGGCAGTTCGCACTCTGGATTCGGATCTTGTCCTGGGCTTATGAATGGCGTCTATGTGGACCTTTCTTCTTCTGCACAATCCAGCATCCATCTATGTGTGTTATGTTTGTCATTTCACTCTACTTATTTTTAAAATTTATTTATTTCTTTATGTATTTGGCACAGGGTCTCAGCTGGAGTTCTGACTCCTAGTGATCCTCCTGTCTCAGCCTCCCCAGCGCTGGGATTAGTTTTTTTTTTTTTTTTAAACTAATTTTTAAAATTATTTTCTTTTCCTCCTTTTTATTTTTCCTTTTGTGATCATATTTATATTTTGGTACTGCTGTTTGAATCCAGGGCCTTTGCACTGAGCTGTATCCTCAACTCCTGTTGATTTTATTTTTTAAACAGAATCTGGGCTTGCACTTGTGTTCCTTCTGCCTCAGCCTCCCAGAAGTCTGGAATTACAGGTGCATGCCAGTGCCTGGCTGGCCTTGCTGTTTTTTTTTATTTTTAGTTTTTATTTTTTATATTATGGCCGACTCAGCCTGCTCTGGGGTGGGGCTGGTGCGGCCTTTGTTGTGGGGCATCGAACCGCAATCCCTGCAGTTGCCTAAGCTCGCCTAAGCAGGCACTTTGGACCACTGAGCCATCTTGCTGGCCCAGGCCTTGATGGTTTTTAAGAGGACAGGCAAAAATTATTTTGTGGAATGCGTATTAAGCAGACTTGTCTGATGTACCCTCATGGTCCCAGTTGGGGGTTTGTTGGCTTGCTCACTTATTCACCCATTTGCCCTACACTCCCAGGTGCCCACCCAGCACATGCTGTCTGCTAGGGTCACTATTAATGCTCACGTGACATCCCCTTCAAGTGGACCACTCATCTGCTTGACATTTTACCATGGGTCTTTCAGAATTTCTTTGCTTATCTATTTCAGACAGCGTCTCCCTCTTCAGCTCAGGCTGGCCTCGAGTTCACCTTGTAGCCCACACTGGTGCAGAACTCATAGCGATCCCATTACCTCAGCTTCCCGAGTGCTGGGATGAGGGCAGGCACCACCATGCGCAGCTCCTCCAGGTTCGTCTATGTGCCACAATCCTTCAGCCTGCCAGTGCAGAGCCTGATTCTTTACCAGTGGGGAATGGTGTTTAGACCTGGGTGCTGTGTGTTCTTTGCTACGCGGCAAAGGGTGCCATAACTTTTAATTTTCAATCATTTATTTATTTTTATTTGGTACAAGATCTTGCTATGCAGCTCAAACTCATAGTGATCCTCTTGTTTCAGCCTCCCAGTGCTGGGATTGCTGGCGTGTGCCACCATGCCTGGTTTTAGGGCTTGTAGGGTGCACCTGAGTTTCCACAGCAGGGACAACATGAGGCATTAGGGACTGAGCCTGGGTCATTGTGCTTGCCAGGCAGGCACCTGCCCTGTGGAGCTATTTCCCTAGCCCTACTTTTAGGTCTTCTTTGAGCACAAATAGAAGGAAAAGAAACACGCACAAGCACATTGGTCTGTCTGTCTGTCTGTCTGTCCATTCATTTACTGCTCCTTCCATCTGTCACTCCATCCACTGAAAACCATGACTTCACCTTGAAACCTTCAGAGTCAGTCCAGTAGCGCAGGATGCAGGGCAGTAGTTCTTCTTTCTGTATTTGAAGCACCCTTTATCATCTGTGAGAAACTTGGCTCTGATCCTTCTGATAATCAACTTGATTTTTTTTGACAACGTGGTGTATCTTTAGGATTTCTGAGCTACTGCTGTGAAGAAGAGACCTAGTGAGTGAAGACTGATGCTTGTTTCTGTGTTCTTCCATCTTTAGACTTGGAGAGCGCAATAAGGTCTCACACTGAGGAGTTACGTGGCTCGGCTCCTTTTCCTGCTTCCGCCATGTTGCTGTGTTTATCTGAAATGCAGTCAGGTTCTTGCGTTAATACTGTATCATATCGTAGGATTTGCTCGCTCATGCTTGCTGATTCTGTTTGTTTAGATACATTAAACTGTATTTTCAAAAGTAAATACGTACCTGAGAGCACCATGACTCTCGTTCTTTCCACTGTTTTCAGCCTAGCTCCTTACAGTTTCTGGGTTATTCTTTTATTTTTTAAAATAAGCTTAAATACACCCACACACATACACATTTAATGTTTTCCCGTTCTTGAATATATGAAGTTAACACGATGGGTGGGTGGGGCACGTTGCTTTTCTGATTGAATATTCATGACGTTGGAGGTGCATGTGTACGGCGAGTTCCGGAAGTTGGGCTTTGAGCCGCACGATGAATTCACAGTCAGTGACCATGTCAGTCCTTGCTATGAAGTCTGTACCAAATTCTGTCCTCACCGTTTTCATTGCTACACATCTTTGTTAGCAGAATGGGTTGTTAAACACTGAAAACTTTAGCTGTTGGAAAGATGAGTGCTTGCTTCGGAGGTGCACAGACTAACACTGGAAGAGCAGAAATGGTACATTTTAAATTTGCTTTTCTTTTATTACATTTTTACTGTGAACATATTTCACATGATTAAATATAATTTTTAGTGTTTAAAAAACATTTTTAAATTTATTTGGTACAGGGTCTTGCTATGCAGCTCAGACTCATGGTGATTCTCCTGTCTCAGCCTCCTCAGTGCTGGGATTACAGGGGTGTGCCATGTGACCTGGAGGTGGGGAAGGTGACCCCTGTGCTATCCCCCAGACTCCATTTTGAGCTTTTGTGTGAGTTGTTCTTTTTTTTTGGTCTTATTACTGTTTTTTTATGGTATTTTTGTTCTGTCCATTTTAAATATTCTTGATATGTAGGTGGAAATAACTCTTTATATATGGTATTCATTGCACATATTTTTCTCATGATTTGCACCTGTTTTGGAATAAGATGTGATTCACATGCCAGGAAATGTATGGACAAAGCTATGCAACCTTCATCGCTGTCCAAGTCAGGACACGCGCGTTTTACTGAAGAAGACATCCTTGGCCAGTGGGCAGCTCTCTTCCTGGCCCCCGGGCTCCCCTCAGCCTCTGCACTGTTTGTCCCTATGGATTTGCTTACTTTCCTTCGTGTGTGGCTTCTGTCACCCAGCACGAGGCTTTTAAGCTTCATCCGTGTCAGGTAGCTGACATAGCCCTCACTTTTATGGCCGCGTATGCTCCCTTCTGTGGATGTGCAGTCCACGTGTGATCCACTGACAGCATCTGGCTTGCTCCAGTGCTGAGGCTGGTAATGAGCCGGGTTTTTTCACTTCTTCTGGGTTTACTCTGGCTGAAACTGTGGAGTCAAGTGGTAAATCCCTGTCGGCCCTTCAGAGGCCCTACGAGGCTCTTCTCAGGGACATTTTGGATATTGGAGCACAGACATGTTGAAGAATTTGTAGTTTTGGCTCTTGCATTTAGGACTTTGATCAGCTTTTATTTAGTTTCATGGACAGTATAAACTCAGCCTCATTCTTTCACGTCTGACTATTGGCTCGTCCTACCACCGACTGTTATAGAAATGCCAACCCTTATAATGCATGGGTTTGACATTTTTTTTCAAGTTCTCCCATGCTTTTGTGGCCACTGTGCTTGTTCATATAGAATCTATCAGTCTTCTGCTTCTCTGGATGCCTAGCGCAGCCTTCTGTGGTAGAGACACGCCAAAGCGGTCTCCTCCCTCGCCTGTAAAGGGTGGTGGTGATCGTGCTGGCTTTCGCCTCGGTAAGGCCAGCACCCGTGGTCATCATGTGCGTGCAGGCTTTGTGCGAACCTGGGGCTTCGTTTCCCTGGAAAGACTTCATGACCGAGGTTGCTGGGTCGTGCGGTGATTGCATGTTTAGATTTATAAGAAACTGTGAAACTGTTTTGATTAGAGAGACTTTTTAAGGGTGTTTTCAAGGGTGGGGCTAGCATTTCCTACAACCGTTTCTTTTGAGGCATTTCCCAAGCTTTCAGGGGGAGAAACCAGTGGGCTGGCCATGCGTTTTTGTTTACTTGGCCTCCTTTATGGTATTACACAGACCACCGAGTAGCATTTCCTGTTTCCCCTTCAACTAGGACTAAATTTAAATCTTAGTACTAAGGAGCTGGAAAGCCTGGCGTAAGGCATCCCCTGTTCAGTTGCTCCTTTGTCTTTTAGTTACTTACCTTCAATTCATTTTTTTTTCCAGGCAGTAAAAGGAAGTCTCTTTTGCATGCCGATAAATTTTATTTAGGATAATTAAATATATTTGCTAAGACCTTATATTGAAAAATGTCGTTGACTTCAGAGTCCTTTGAAGACCTTTGCAGTCCTGTGCCTGTGTGCTGCAGGTGACTAGCTGTGATGGAATTGAGAATTCAAGCTGAAATGTGACCTCAGACGCTTCATCACACCCTTCCTCACTGATGAGGACTTCGTGGCTGTCCTGCGCTAATAAGGCTTCGGCTGACTGAGTATTTCCTTAGGTGTTTGTCTTGCCTTCTCACAACTGTGTGACTTCATCCAAGGTTGTGTCTGGACATTGACTGAAATGAAACCGTCTGAGCAAATGAGTTCCATTCTGGTCATTGTAATGTTGACTGGAAGCTGTGCGGTGATGAATGTCACAGCTTACTGTGGCACATTTTTGACCGACATCTAGGGTATGTGAGATAAGTGCTGCTGTTTACAGTAACATAAGATGTAGTTTTTCAATTAACTTACTGTGCAGGTAAATCAGATGATAAGCACAGGTGTTAAAGCTTGTGGCTTGGTGGTAGTTAAGATTAATAGCAGAGAAGGAAAATGTGTAAGATCCGGGTTTCCAAGCAACCGAATGTATGATAATGCCAGAAGCATGTGGCATTTGCTTATTGTCAAGCAGCCCAAAGTATAGCTCATAGCTGGAGCAGGGACTACACACAGCCAGGGTCGTTGGCCGAGTTCTAAGCTTCTGGACTTGCGCTCACTATGGTCAGGTTGGTGAGCAGAGTGGTGGAGCTGACCGAGAGCAGAGCCCAGGTACCGTCTCAGCCGTGCATTCAGAGCTCGAAATCAGTTGGCTGTAAGCTAGCCAGAATTTAGTTGTTGAGCTTTGGCCCTGTCCAACAGGCCTTCAGGAGGTTCATTTGCTGCAGCAGGCCTTGGAAGCTCCTCTTCTGAGCCACCCCTGCCCACATAGAGTGCCTGACTGAGGACCGATTTTCTGAATGGAACACAGAGTAATCCATCCTACATTCATCAAACCTGACACCATTGTTCACCTGCAGCTTGCTCTGAGATACATTTTTTAACAGAAGCTTTCTGTGAATGGTTCGCCTGCAATCTCTGGTACTTACGTTGGAAGGCTTATGGGTGTATGCCTCCATTTTCATTCTTTAAGATTTTAGGGACCTGAGAGATAACTCTTCAGACTAAGTGCCTGCCTGGCAAGGGAAAAGACCCATGTTTAATCCCTGGTGCCTCATGTTGTGCTGGACCCAGAGCCCCTGGAAAGCCCCAGGCAAGCCACTGAGACTGGGCATAGTGGTGCATGCCTGTAATCCCTGTGCTGGAGAAGCTGAAGCAGGAGGATCACCATGAGTCTGAGCTGCACAGCAAGACCCTGCACCAAATACATCCATAAAAGATTAGAAAAAAAGATTCTGCCTTGCACCCTGCGACACATGCTACCCCTTTCCTCACAGGTTAAGCTCAACCTTCCCTGCCGGGAGTTCGGCACTTAGCAGAGTCTGCAGAGACACTGCTGTGGCTCCTGTGCCCTGGCCCGCTCCGTGCCGGCACTGGGCACTGTTACTGGGCTCCTTCCCGGCTCGCTCTGTCGCTCCTGTTGCCACATACGCCAGCAAGGCAGTGGCCACCTCCCTTCTGCCCCTGTGTTCCTTGGCCTCCCCATTCATGGCCCTGACCCCCGATTTACCCTGTACAGCGCAGCTGTCAGGAGGCTCTGGGCTCGCGCTTCCGCTCATGTTCATGCCGCGAGCACTGTTCAGTGCTCAAGAACAATGAGGTCATTCTGGGGACAAATTCTCATTCAGATCATGTGAGGTGAATCATCTTATTTTTTATTTTATTTCATTAAAAAATGTATTTGGTTGTTGCAGGGTCTCACTGTGCAGTTCAGACTTACGGTCATCCTCCTGCTTGCAGCCTCCGCAGTGCTGGATTACAGGCTTGTGCCACTGTAACCAGACTCTGTCCGGCTCAGCCCGCCCTAGGAGCAGGGCTAGTGCAGCATGTGGTGCCGGGGATCGAACCATGGTCCCTGTGTTTGCCTAAGTTTGCCTCAGCAGGCGCCTTAGGCCCCTGAGCTATCTTGCTGTTCCCTAAATCATCTCTTTAAACATTTGAATGTTTCTTTGAATATTTCTATATTAAGAAAAATAAAAGTATTAAGGTCATTTGCTTACCATTCTAAACATCTTTGCTGAACTCATACCAATGTTCCCAGCTGGTAGCTAAAATAACATGCACTCTGTTGTATTGAATTCAGAAACTGTTGTTGGTTAAGTCAGGCTGTTTTTTTTTTTTTTTATGTCTGAAAAGAAAAAGGATACCATTGAAACCAAGTTTCCAAATAGGTTAATAGGACAATAGTTGGTATATCACTGTTAGAACAGTGGGTATATTACATATTATTATCTTCATAGTATTCAGAATAGAAAGGGTCAGCCATGACATCTTGTCCAGATGATATTAGCATGAAACTTTCTTTTCAGTGGTTAAGTTGGGATTTTGATAACTATTTATTTATTTATTTATTTATTTATTTATTTTTAGGGAAGAGTCCACAGGGTGTTCAAGGTCTCACTACTAGATTGGACTTAGAGTGATCTACATGTTTACAGTCTCCCAAGAGCTGGGATTTCAGGTGTGAGCCACTATACCTAGTCTTAACTACAGTCTCAGTGTGTCCTGGGGGGTTGGAAGCCCCGGCCCCTGCACCTGCTTGAAGGTGCTTTAATCCACTGAGTTATTTGGCCAGCCCTTGATAACTGTGACTTTGTTTTTATAGTTTCTTTATTATAAAAGGAATAAATAAAGATGCTGTAAGGATGTACATATATATTGTATATCTAATATTGTTATTTGTGGTCAGTAACACCCTGATGAAAATTCTGACGGTTTTATTTACATAGTGGATTTGTTATCAAGGGTGCTTGCTTAAAAACTGTGCGAGTGACCCAGCGGGCTGAGGAGTGAGAGGAAGTGCAAGCTTGGGTCGGCAGGGCGGCCGTGCTCCTGCAGAGCTGCACACTCTGAAGTTTTTTCTCTGTCTAAGTAACATGAGCCTCTGCTTTTAGTCTTAATCCTTGATTTTAATCACTGTTATTTTTTCTTTTATTTCTTTCCATCTAACTTTACTCTGAAAATACTTAAGCATGTACAACAGCAAGAATTATGTTTCCCAGAACTTGCAGTATACCACAGACATGATTCTGTTCTGCTGCATAGCGCTAATAGTTTTCACAAGTCCAGTGTTCCTCGTAAAGGCAGAATGGGATACCGTCCTCACTGGCTGAACAGATTTTCTCAGACTAAGACAGTCCGAGCTGTGTCCAGCGTCTTTCCATCTTCCTCAGGTCCTTCTCACAGGCCTTTTCTCTCTTCCTCAATTCTTCCTATCCGTCCCTCCCCTGGGTTTTCTCTCTGGCCTCTGTGCCACAGGTTCACAGATGGCTGACTTGGTGAGAGCTCTCTGGAGGGGCAGACTTGATAGACCACACCAGCGGCCATTCCAGAGTGTTTGCTAGTCAGGCCAGGGAAGTCGAGGTGACTTTCTGTGTTCTAGAGAGCCAGAAGACCCGGCGGCCGCCCAGCCAAGAAGGTGTCGCAGGACACTCGCACGGAGAGCACTGAATGTGGAGGTGCGGCAGCAGCAGCGCGGGCCTCCTGGGAGGTGCCACCAGGCTTAGAGCAGACCTTCCTGGCGGCAGCCGGGGTGTATCAGCCCAAGGTCGTCCTCAGAAGGCTCACTCCATGCTGCTTCTCAGGCCCTGGTCGCCTGCTCAGATTAGGCAGGTGGGCGCCACACAGCGGAGCACCTGCTCCTTCCTGTCCCCTGAGCCAAGCTCCTGCACAGAGGAGTCTCTTGCGCATTCCTATCCTCATGGCCTTGAGTTACAGCTGCGTAGCCACAGAGGCTTCAGCACTGGCGCTCCTGGAGACTCGCGCTGCATGCTCTCTGGAGGTCCGGTCCTCCGGGCTTCTGTTCTGACTGAGTCCTGAGTGGGAGTCTTCTTCCTGTGTACTACCACGGCAGCATGCTGAGCCCTAAGACACCCAAGACACAGCCCAGCCCAGTGTGGAAGGGCCTGGTGCTCCCGGAGGGTCAGCCAGGCCAGTCTACCTTGGGAAACTGAAGAAGCTGAAGACCACCACCGCAGGGCGCAGCAGCAGAAGACACCGCTGCTCCGGGAGACAAGAGTGCTCATAGGCAAGCGGGGGTTGCCCTCCTTTCTCCTGTGAAAAATGTCCTGCGGGCTCTAAGCCTGCTTGTGGGTGCCACCCTTACCTGGGGTGGGTCCCCTCCTCCTCCTCACTCTGTTGGCTTACACACCGTTGTCCTCACGTGTACTCTCAGAAATATGCGTCACGAATCTAGACTTTTCTCAGTCCAGTCAAGTTCTTAGCACGGTTCATGGCTACAGCTCTTCAACTTATCTATTGGTTGCTAGCGAGAGAAACTGGGGAAGGTCCCAGCTGCACAGCTGAGGGCTCAGCTCCTCTGCTCAGAGGAGACCTCGGGCATGGTCCTGAGGGGACCCTGGAGGAAGCCTCCACTCTGCCATCGCTTGACGTCATTCCTGCAGACCCAGGTGTTGTGCAGAGCGAGCAAAAGCTTTGGTTCTGAGGAAGCCAGCATTTACATTCTGATTTGCTCTCTGTGAGCTATGGCTGCGCCCATACGCACAACGCTGCAGCCCCCTCCAAGCTTCGCCCTTGGACCATGTCCATATCCACGTTCACTGCACTGTCTTGTTCTTAGTTTTTTTTTTTTTTTTAAGATTTTATTTTTTTTTATTTTTATTTTTTTTCATTTTTTTTCCAATTCTTTTATTGTTTAAATTTAACGATGGTTATATTACATATTTTCATCATCAGATCAGTTTAGATTAATACATATAGGTATATAAGATTGATCAAACAACTAAACATTAACCTTTCTAAATCCACATTACTTTTTTTTTTTCTTTTCCCCCTTTTTTTCTTTGAAAGTTGACATATTGCATATTGTCCTCACAATCATTCTATAGAGTGCAGTGTGTGGGCAT
>PVJA010039258.1:0-19261 GCA_004027025.1 Myocastor coypus | reverse complement strand
AGGGGATTCCCTTATGCTCTGCAAGGAGATGTGCCAGCAGCTGAGGGACTATGCTGGTGGCATAATGCCCATCCACCAGGGAGAGGTGGGTGAGAAAGAAGTACATGGGGGTGTGGAGCCTGCTGTCCAGCCTGATCAGAACAACAATGCGGACGTTCCCCAGCACTGTCACCAGGTACATGACCAAGAAGAGCACAAACAGTGAGACCTGCACATCCCGGTCACTGGATAGGCCAAGAAGGATGAATTCCCTAGCCTGCATCTGATTCTCCGGCTCCATTAAAACATGTGACGTTTATTAATCTACAGGAAATTCAGAAAAACAAAAGGAAGTGAATAGCCATAAAATGCCACCGTAAGAATCCTGTACTTGACCTTCCTTCCCACCTGTCGGCTTTCAGATTTTTCAGGTGGCCATGACAGCACAGTTGACCCAAGCATCCCTCATCTACCTTCTTTCTAGGACAGATCAGCATGCTAACAAAGGTGTGGTGGAGCACACCTGTAATCCCAGAGCTGGGGAGGCTGAGACAGGAGGATCGCTACGACTCAACCACATAGGGAGGAATGTACCAGGTTAATAAATAAATAAAAAGTTTTTAAAAGTTAGAAACTGAAAAGATTTAACATGCCTGAAGAAGTCAGTGAGGACTGGGATAATGAAAGGGAGATCCAGTTCTATCAGTGAAGGGGTTGCCTTCATTCTTCAGCAAGAAGAGTACAGTAGTTGCCAAGAGCACTTACTGAATTGTAAAGAAGGCTGTGGGCAGGATGCAAAGGCGCTCCAGATATTTCAACAGGCTGACTCCAACGCAATGCGTGGGGGAACTATACGAAGTGATTTTGAACAAGAGGGGCTTCAGGGAAAGACTGGGAAACCTGAGTAGAGACCTGGTTTTACTGGGTACATGACTACTATCTCATCATCAGCTCCCACAGATAAAACCCTACGTCCACACAGACGTACTCACGAGTCCAGCACAGATGGCTGATGGGAAGCCCTTGCAAACTCTTGCAGTGCTGTAGCTTCAGCATGGGTGCTTTGGGTCACGGCGTGTACCTCAGAGTACCTGAGAAAGAAAGTGACTTTTGTCAAAAATCCCTTGCGCCCTTTCACAGGAACCTTTGATTATTTTTTCAATAGGTTATTTTTTTTTAATTTTATTTATTTATTTTTTTCTTGTTTCAGAACCTTTCAATAGGTTATTTTTTTTTGCACTCTGGTCGTCTGTGGAAGCACCACGTAATAGATCCAGATCTTGGTCTTTTTCCCTTCTCAATTTGCTGGTGTTAAGAATTTATCCTCTGCATGAGTTTAAGAGAAAGCACAGACCCTTAAGAGCGTTAGATAAAGGCAGCAAGCAAAATTGACAGTTGAGGTCCATCTGTCTCATCCAGAGCAGAGGAGACGGCCTGGAATTGTTGTCATTGTGGATTGGAACAGAAATCTCTTGTTGCCTATTTCTTCATCAAGTTCCTTTTCAGAAAAACTAATTGTTTCAGACTGGGCTTGGTGGCCCGTGCCTGTAATCCCAGCTCTTGGGAAACTGTAAATGGGTGGATCACTGTGAGTCTGATCTAGTAGTGAGACCCTGAACACCCTGTAGACCCTTCCCTAAAAAATAGAAAAAAAGGAAGACTAAAGAAAAACTAATTGTTTATAGCATGAATTTTAAACATGAAGCAGAAACAGGTTGCATGCAGATATTGTATAACTGCCTTGTTGTTATTGCTCATACCTAGCTAGCCACTGACCTCTGTTTAATGACTTGACTGAAATAGAGGAAAGTAGAGGAGAATAGGTACAGGTGAGGCTGATCAGAGAAGCAGGTCTCTGTATAGACTAGGGCCTGAGCCGAAAGGGCAGACTGCCAGCGTCTCAATCCTCTCACCTAACAAAGCGCTAAGCAAGGTCAGTCCTTCTAGGAAGGGTTAGAGTTGGGGTTAAACAGTAGACTCCTCCTACTGTAACCCCTCCTTGCTGAGCTCAGGGACTCCATGCTATTCTCTGTCTCCTTCTGCAAGAGGCCTGCCTTGCAGTAGAAGTGGTCCCTTCTCTAAAATGGCCACTTTTGTTTCTTGTCTTGAAAGGAATGTGAAGACACATTAAAGTCCTCAATAAAGTTAGACGTATTTCTATTGGAATCATGGAAGGAGACACTGGCCAAGTAATCTACTGCAATGACCTTGGAGCTGAATGCTTGATTACCCTCATCAGAGTCCTGTTTATGCTAAACTTCTTCTATTTCTGCACAGTTCCTGAGAGGAAAGGGAGGCCCTTGTATAACACCAAGACCATGCCATGGAAAGGATTCCTCCTTCCTGTCTACCACTGCCCACCAATATCCCTGTTCTAAGAGTATCACTAAGACCCTGAAGGTGCTACAGGCAAGCACTGATCAAGAAAAAGATGACCGCCCTGCCCCGAGGGTAAATCAGTCACACATCAACAGCACTCGGGGCTCTATGGGTCCCACGCAGAGAGTCGGCATGTGTACTGTCCAGAGATGTCCTCTGATGCTTCTGTTTCATTACACCTTCACCCATTGTTAATTGCATTTTGTCTCCTGAACTTACTGAGCTTACCTTTGTGAGGAAGATAATAACCAGGCCTCTGCTCTCAGATAGCATCTCCTTTCCCTTATTTTATTATACTATCCCAGAGAATATCTCATGTATTTAAAGCAATCTAAAAATCTCTTCCTACTTCTAACTGGCCGCTCCAATATGGTCAGTGTTCCCGTCCCTCTAGATTAGGTAGGACAAGAGAAAATTTGTGATTTGGAAAACATACAGAGCATGTGCTCTGTGAAAGGATGTCTAAAAGTGTCATCCTCCCGAAATATTTCAGAAAAATAATCTGTCCCACTGTTCATGTCAGTTCAAAGAGCCTACGACTCGATGAAAATATGTAATATAACCATTGTTAAATTTAAACAATAAAAAGATATTTTAAAAAAAAACAAAGAGCCTATGACTGGTGACCTTAGTCTGCTTCAAAAATCTAACATCAAACATAGTAAGGCTTAAGTACGAACACAGTGCCCACACCAGCGAGATGTTCCCCTACAGCAGGGATGTGGGCGGTACCCTATGACTAGGAGAGAAAAGGACTTTTGCTGGAGAAATTCATGTCTCATCTTGTACACTACTCTACCGAGTCTTAATCACAATGGGTTCCTTATTTCACTTCTGTATATTCTGAGCTGAGACAGAGTACTAAATTCAGAAGCCCAGAACATAAACGGAAGATTCAACATGCACAGCGATTTCTCTTTCATATTTGTCAAAACACATCAGAATCTTAACCTTTACACAGCTGAGCCTCTGAGCGAAATGTCTCTTTTATTTAGACGGAGTTAAGTCTGACCTGTGACTGAAATCCTGACCGCTGTGTGCACAGTGCCATTGTCATGGGCGGTAGCATTTCCCACACCCTCACGCCTGAACACAGAGACTTCCATGAACACTTTTCTGTGTGAGGCATCAGAACTCATTTTTCTTTCCAAGAGGACAGAGTTTTTTCTTTAGAGTCTTCTTGCCTCCTTTCCCTCCCGACTTTTCATATAATTTGACTATCTAGTTTCTTTGTGAGATTCACCTTTGATCGTTGGTCTTAATGCAGTATCCATGGGCACATTGTCGGCTTCTTTGGATCTCTTGGTCCTAATATGTAGGGTAATCTTTCACAATAGAATTCCTTCCCTCTAGCAAGCTAACACAGTACCGGACAGCAGCTCATCCAAGAGAAACCAGACCTGACACGGGCGTGAGAAGATCACCATGGAAATTCTAGATCCCACTGTGAACATCGTACTGTTTGGCACTTTACTTCAGCCTCTATATTTTAATTATTTCTAGAGAGATGAAAATAATACTTGTGTATGCACTGTAACTATGATAAAAGTCTACAAAACAAATGATAATTTATCTTTCTTGCCATTTAATATAACTTTAATATATGTTTATTAACATCAGTACCTAACTACATGTCTTAGTACTTAGTTTTCCACTTAAGTGTCTTTCTTAAAAGGAAGAGTAGTGCAGAAATCTACCCCATATTTCTAATGTTTATTAGTAATAACTATCTTTGCCTTTCTCTCTCTCCTCTCTCGCCCCACCCCTTCCAGCATTAAGGCATTGAGGTTTGGAATAAGCAACCTTTTGCAATGAAAATACATGCAAGTCACTACCTTCTGGAAAATAAATTCCCTTCCTATACTTCGTACTACACCAGAGTGGTAAGACTTCATCCTTTACAGTTTATATCTCTAATCCAAACTCATCAAAAAACAAATGTATAATAATTCTGCCACTTTATCAGCTCCCGTTGACACGTACCCCTGTGTGACATCTCTGTTCAGAGCTGTCTTGTATCAATTAACATCTGTTGATAGGGCCTTTTCTCCCTTCCTCTAAGATTGTTTTCCCGTCACGCTTCCTTCAGCAACGTGGTGAACCACGGAAATTAGTGCCCTGGTCCACGATGCAGAAGTCACCTGGGATTGCTTTACAAAAACTGGGAGGAAACTCAGGGGTGGTCCCAGAGGGGCTCACACACAGGACCAACAGTGGGTGGCGGTGGCTGCCCTGGCAATGGGGAGCCGACAGGTTCCTCTGGAGCTTCAGATCTCGGGGTGTTAATTGTGGCAGTGGCCCAAATCCCAGAGGGAGGGTATCATTCTGCCTTCCTTCTCTCTGTGGAAGGCCTCTCCTCAGAGGTACACCAAAGCCTTAGAAAGTCTAAAAACAAATCATTTTTACAGGCCAATTTTCTGGTACTTTAGGACGGTGCCCTATATATAGCCCAAACTTACTGTGACTCTCAGGGGTTTCATGCTATGCGTCCATGAGCACCCCAGTCTATACCGGAATGAAAACCCCTTCCCATCTAGGTCCAGGGTGTCCTTCCAGAGACAGTGTGTTGGGCTGTATTCTAATTTTCTTCATTTATTTTTTTCTTGTTTCAGAACCTTTTTGTTTGTTTATTCACTCCTTTTTATGGCTGGCTCAGCCCACCCCAAGGGCAGGGCTGGCACAGCATGTGGTGCCTGGAATCGAACTGCGGTCCCTGAAGCCGCCCAAGCTTTCCCAAGCAGGCGCTTTAGACCACTGAGCCATCCCGCCGGGCCCCTGGGCTGTATTCTGTTGGGTTGCATTCAAGCAATAAGATCGGCTGTTGGGAGATGTACAAGTGTTGGTGGCCAGTGAGGATATATTGCACAGCATTATTTAAGACTCAGAATAACTGTGTTACATAAAATGATCAAATGGGCCAAATAAGTTCTCCAACAAAAGGTTTTATGATCTACAGAGTAAAAATAAGAAAAAGGGGCTGGCAAGATGGCTCAGCGGTCTAAAGCACCTGCTTAGGCAACCACAGGGTCCTCAGTTCGATACCCAGAGCCATATGCTGTGGCAGCCCCACCCCAGAGCAGGCTGAGCCGGCCATAATATAAATAAATAAATAAAGTTTTTTAAAAAGTAAGGAAAAAGGTTTTGCAAAATTGTACAGAAATTAAGTTAGTGTACCTCTTAAATGTTTAGTATGTCTCAGTTATGACTTTTTTTTTTTTGCTGCTAGGACAAAGTACCCCACACCCAAATTAAAGGAAGGAAGGGTTTACTTAGCTCACAGTCAGTGGAGGTTTCAGTCTATACTCAGCTGGCTCCAAGGCAGAGAGCGGCACATGGCAGAGAGCAGCCATTCGTGGTGGTAGCAAAGAGCAACAGAACAAAGGGAGTGAGGCCGCTCAGGCAGCCAGCTTGCCTTTCTCTGTTGTGGTGCAGATTACCTGCCCCAGGGGAGGTGCAGCACCCACACCCACAGTAATCAATCACCAACTCCAGAAGCTGCTCCAGGACTGCATGAGGATCTGGGGCGACAACTAGATACGAACTACACCGATACATATGAATAGATTAGATGACTTTGAAATAACAGACTCACATCACCATCCTGAAGTATATTCCTCAGCTCTCATTCCTTAGATAAATATATTCAAGTATTTACTTATGCTGAGTAAAATGCACACTACTTGTACCCCAGCATCTACAAGTGAATCCAACTGATAGGTCCTGACCCTGCTATAAATTGCCGAATCTGGTGGTGGTCATCTAATATAGCAGCTTGTCTTCCCAGAGACCACCTTCCCTCTTCTTCTCCAACTCAGCCCAGGGTACAATTTTCTTTCGCCTTTCCGCCTGCCTCAGGGAAGACCCCAGGCAGCTGCTCAGGTCTATCTACACAAGCACTCCACCCTTAATGAAAGGCCATGAAAGCCTAGCCTCCCTTGTTCTGACGCAGACAACAGCTCACCATGCTCTCAAAGACAATAAAGCTCCTTTCCCTTTTTCCTTGTGCCTGTTTCTCTGCTGCCATACCTTCCAAAACCTGTCACCAACTGTCCTTTCCACCAGCACAGGGCTCACCATCTATCCTCTCTCCTGTTTGCACAGTCACTGTTATATCGCTTCACCCACACACGCTCTCATAACAGCACTCCATGGTCTCCTCTGTTCATGTGCTGCTACCCAGCTGACCATCTGAAGTCTAGCCACTGACCCATTCAGGCGTGTAGTGCAGCTTCCGATGTTACAGAGCTTCGTACCTTCAACAAAAGTTCTGGAGAATTCTAGGCAAGACTTGGGAAAAGTGAACTTCAACTTCTTCTTCCTCTTCCTCTTCCTCTTCCTCTTCCTCTTCCTCTTCTTCTTCTTCTTCTTCTTCTTCTTCTTCTTCTTCTTCTTCTTCCTCTTCTTCCCCCCTCCTCCTTCCTCTTCTCCTCCCCTCCTCCTCCTTCTCCTTCTTCTCTTTCTTCTCCTCCTTTTCCTCTCCTCCCTCGTCTTCTTCCTTTTCCTCCTCCTCTCTCTCCATCCCCACCTCCTCCAAATTTCTAATCTATATAATGTAAATAACTTGTTAAATATTTTCACTGCAAGAAAATTTGAAAATTCAGTAGGGATAAGAATGCTAGCCATCACCTCTGGATATTTATATAACTGCTGTTTTTCTTTTTTTGTTTTTTTTAAGAATTTTTTTATTTAATTTATTTTTTTTCTTGTTTCAGAACCCTTGTTTGTTTATTCACTCATTTTTATGGCCGGCTCAGCCAGCCCCGAGGGCAGGGCTGGCACAGCATGTGGGGCTGGGGATCGAACCAAGGTCCCTGAAGCCACCCAAGCTTTCCCAAGCAGGCGCTTTAGACCACTGAGCCATCCCACCGGGCCCCAACTGCTGTTTTTCTACACTCATCTTTAGACAACAAAGATAAACTTCAAAACTCCAAGCTTCTATTAAGAATTTCCCAGCATCTTCTGTCACTCTTAGTAACAATCTGGGTAAACTACTATTTTTCACTTACATTCTATGATTGCTTTCTTCTTTTTTTGAAACATCCCTTAGACTGATCCTCCACTCTATTATTTTTACGGATGGTCCCTATTGTTTTAGCATATGCATGTGTAAGAGCCATGTAACTCAGTGTCTTCCAACATATAATTGGCTTCCTTTAGCCCAGACTTACTGAAACGGTAACTCTGCAGCAGAGTTTCCAAATTTCGGAGTTTCTGTTTAAAGGAAACTTTTGGCAATTTCCTACAGAATAAATGTGAATAACTTGAATAACTCACTGTGTATCTCTCGCGTATTCCCTCACAGTTCAACACTTTATTCTAACATTACCCATTTCGCAAATATTTCACGTAATATCTCAGGTGAGCACCACACCAAATCACGCCTGAGTGAAGAGCAGCCAAGCCAATCACAATCTTAGATTTTGTCTGGGTTTTCTTCCATATGAGCCTCCATCCGTCCTACAACCCTTGCTGCTCTGTAAACAGAGCTGGCCTCTCCCTCTGCACGGGGTGGTCATCTCCTGGTGTCTACCTAGAAATTGAATTAGTTCCTTCAAGAAGCCCTAGTGACAAACATACCTGGATAAAAATAGACTGAAGACAGCAAATCACCTTCTCTGAAAAAAACAATTTGCCTAAGCTACTTTCTGAGGAGCAATTTGCTTTACATTTCCTGGATGTGGATAATTTCCCTGCTTACAGTTAATTTAGCTGAAACTTATTATATGTTTTCCCATTTATCCTCTCTTCATTTAAAAAAGAACATTAAAAGTTAGATGCCCATACACTATTCTGCTGATAATTACTGATAGTAGGAGAGCCTGAACTGTGTCCAGGAGTGAGGGGTGTGCAGGGACTCTCTGTGCTTTCTGTTCAATTTTGCTTAAAATATAAAACATCTGTTTTTCTTTTTAAATTGAAAGCCAGAAAATAAACTTGGTAGAGATATCTAGCAGAAAAAGAACAACTCTAGAATACATAAAAATATATTTATAAGATTTAAAAGAATTGCATACCTTGGTAACTATTTGTTGATATCTAACATATATCTAAAATTTTATATATACTGTGCTTCATTTATTTAACTTGGCTGTACAGTTTTTTATATTTCCATATTTTTTAAAGTATAAAAACAAAGACAAAAACAAAACAAATCTAGAAACAAAGCAACATACCACAATATAAATGGTACAGAATTTTAAAACAGTAATAGAAAATTAACAATGGTTGTTACACTATGTATTGTTATGTCAAGTATCTACTTAATCTGTAGAAAGCTAAAAACAGCATTGCTCCTGTACTAAAGCAAGAGCATATTCGACCATCTATCAAGCTCTAACTACTCGAGCTGCTGAGAGACCTGATGTTCCATGTGAGTTTGGCTCCTTGAAATCAGAGGCCATCCAGAGATGCAGCTTATGAGCTCTGTTCTCCCTGGGAGATAAATGGGGCTGCCAACCCAGCTAGAATCATTGAGGGAGAACTACTAGACCGGGAACTGTCAAGCCCACAGATAAATAAGGATTCTGAATTTCTGCATAACTCTTCAGATTTGGAATATTATTCCAAATAATATTTGAGGGAGGGTACAAGACCAGACCTAGAATGAAGCCTCACAAGGAAGTTGGCTATGCCAGGCACATGAAACACTTGGTAACAACCCTGAAGGTAGTGAGGATAGCCAACTGGCTATGGCAGCGGTGTGATAAGACTATGGTAGATTTGGTTATGTCCTTTGTAGCTCACAACGACGCCAGCATATGATGCAAATTGCAGACATAGAGCTACGGGTTCTGATGTTTGCTCTGCTAGGACTGCTTTGGGTGTAATTCTTTGCATCCACGATTCTCTTATTTCAGAATAGAAATGTTTACCCTATATTATTATATCATGACATCCATGATTTTTGAATTTTACGGGGTGCACAGGTAAGAGTTTGCCTTTAATCTCAGAGAATACTTTGGACTTGGATTTATGAGCTGTACTACACTTCAGGGGAGAGATTGCTGCATTTTTGCTTGTCTGTAGGATGATTATACCTTGATAGACAGGATCATGAACTTACATTTGTGTTTATTTTGAGATTTGAGTTTTGTTGGAAATATGATTAGGGGTGAAACTGATAAAGGGTACAATATTGCTGGTTAATCTTGATTGTCACTGGACTGGATTAAGAGATTCCTGGAGAGGGAACTGCATTGTTGCACTGGTACTTTCACCAAGGGCTTTACATTTGATGGGTTCACACGTGAGCGGACAATGTAAAGGTGGGTCTCCATGGGCACCACGGGTGTGGACTCTGGGGACTCTGGGGACTCTGGGGACTCTGGGGACTCTGTCAGATCTCTAGCTCTTATTCTCAGGCAGTTCCCCCGCTCTCTTCTTGTAGATGCCATGAAGGAAAAAGTTATCTTCTGTGATGCCCTTGCACTCTGGTGCTTCTGACTTGGAGCCACATTTCCATACACTGAAAATGTGAGCTCAAGCAAAGCATTCCTCCTATGAGTAGTGGGAGTTTGCTATTTTGTTTCAGCAAAGGAAAGCTGAGCAGTACTTTCAGATAAGGGTTCAGAATAAAGAGGCGCAATTATGGAAACAGAGGGTCACAGAGAGGCCGTCAGGGTTATTTGACTTGCAGATGGGAGGAGAGTGCTATGAGCAGAGAAATGGAGGCACTTGAGGAAACAGGAAACTGATAAGCAATTTGTTTCCTAGAGCACCTCAGAACAGCATGCAGCCCTGTGGATACCTTGATGTTGGTCCAGCCAATCCCATTTCAGACTCTGGGCCTTGTTTATTCACTCATTTTTATGGCTGGCTCAGCGTGCCCCGAGGGCAGGGCTGGCCCAGCACGTGGAGCCGGGGATCGAACCGAGGTCCCTGCAGCCGCCTACAGGCGTTTTAGACCACTGAGCCATCCTGCCGGGCCCCTCAAAATGTTATTTAGTTATTTTTTTCTTGTTTCAGAACTTTTGTTTGTTTATTCACTCATTTTTATGGCTGGCTCAGCCCATCCCGAGGGCAGGGCTGGCGCAGCATGTGGTGCCGGGGATCGAACCGCGGTCCCTGAAGCCGCCCAAGCTTTCCCAAGCAGGGCTTTAGACCACTGAGCCATCCCGCCAGGCCCTCTGGGCCTTGTAACTGTTACATAATAATAATTTTGCGTTACTTTAAGCATTCAAAGTTATAGTACTTCTTACAGGAGCAATAGGAAAATAATTGAGACTCTCTTTCACAAAATAAAGGATAATTTGAACACGAATGATCACTGTAATGGATTAAGATAGAGAAATGAATTATGGATGATTTCTTAATGGTGATGTAAAAATCCCACCTTGTTTGTTGTATTTAAGATGATAAAAAGGAAAGCTTTTAGTTTACATTTACTGTACCAACTATGCCACAGGAATGTGAAACAGTGGCAAGGAAGAATATTTCACAAAATGCATTCCAAACAATAAGGACTTTGAAACAAAGGACACTACAAACCATTGCTCTTAGCTCAGTAGCCCTCTGTTGCAGGATGCTTTGGAGATGTCTAATGAACTAATGTGGTCTAGTAGGTGGAAGTTTGACATGTTGCTAGATATACCACAACATATGGGTAACTCTCTACCAAAGAAGTATTCAGCCTAATGTGTCGGTACATGCCTGTTTCTCTTTAAGAATCCTGAATGAAGCATTATACTAAGTATAATAAGTACTAAAAAGAAAGAAATGAAACATCACACATCCACCATAGAGCTGTAACCACTGTCTATGAAATCCTGTTACCAGAAAGAAAATAAGCTAAAACTTCATAATAACAGATATAGGGTCAAGAATATAAAATCTCACTCTCAGAAAAACTTTCAAATATCTAGAGTGTATACAAATTTCAACTGGGCCAAACAATGCAGTTATACTAAAAAGGTCATTTGAACACTAAGAATGAGGAAAAGAGGATAAAACTGCCATGCAAAAGAATATCAGGGATCAAGTAGATAATGGTCATAGATATAACTGGAACTTTTGTTTAAGCAAAATGTAATTTTATATGTATTAAACTTTTTATTTCAAAGGTCTACTGATGTACTGGTGTTATCAAGTGCTGAACAAAACTTTACTTTCAAACATTTTTTGGTGACTTTTAAAAAAGGTTTTAAACATAATTATATTATTTAA
Source organism: Myocastor coypus (assembly GCA_004027025.1). Taxonomy (NCBI): domain Eukaryota; kingdom Metazoa; phylum Chordata; class Mammalia; order Rodentia; family Myocastoridae; genus Myocastor; species Myocastor coypus. The sequence continues at coordinate 7,741 of PVJA010039258.1, read as the reverse complement.
GTTTCTATACTACTTTGTCCCTATGTCAGCGCTTTTCTTCTTTTCTACTAGGAATGTCTCTTATACCTACTTGAGAATGGCTGTACTCTTGAGTCTAGGGTAATTTTTTATAAATGTTTATTTTTTTTAATAAATGTTTATTGAACAACTACTAGACTTCCACTTTCTGGTAACAAATGAAACAGCCATTATAAGAGTACTAAAATATAAAATAATGACAAATCTCGCCTCAAAATTTACAAGGCCTGTATACACGAAACATTACGGAACAGTTAAAATTTTCAAGAAACAATTTAAGGGGAAACACATGAAGATAACAATTTTCTTTTCTTTTTTTTTTTTTTTTTCTTGTTTCAGAACCTTTGTTTGTTTATTCACTCATTTTTATGGCCAGCTCAGCTCGCTCCAAGGGCAGGGCTGGCGCAGCATGTGGTGCTGGGGATCGAACCATGGTCCCTGAAGCCACCCAAGCTTTCCCAATCAGGCACTTTAGACCACTGAGCCATCCCGCCGGGCCCAAGATAACAATTTTCTGTGAAAATCCAAAGCACTTGATGTCATTAAAACAATTTTGAAAAGAAAGCAAAAACTTTGGAAGGGTGACATAACATTATTTCCAAAATTAATATATGTTTATAATATCTTATTTATTCTTTCATCTTCTCACCCTAGGGAAAAAAGTATGAGGCTTGCATATGAGACTGATTTATTTCACTTAGGAGAATCAACTCAAGTTTCATCTATTTACCTATAAAAGTCTTCAGTTTATCCTTTTTATGGTGCACTAATATTCCATTTTATTAATGAAGTCTTTTTTTTTTTTTAATTTTTTTTCTTGTTTCAGAACTTCTGTTTGTTTGTTTTTATTTATTTTTATGGCCGGCTCAGCCTGCCCTGAGGGCAGGGCTGGCGCAGCATGTGGTGCTGGGGATCGAACCGCGGTCCCTATAGCCGCCTAAGCTTTCCTAAGCAGGCGCTTTAGACCACTGAGCCATCCTGCCGGGCCCCAATGAAGTCTTTTTTATCCATTTCTTAGTTGATGGACGTTCAGGCTGCTTCAAACATTTAGCTATTACAAATTGTACTGTTATAAACATTGGTATGTATATACCACCATGGTATGATACTTTTAATTATTTTAAGAAAATACCCTAAAAAAGAATAACTGTAAAATGAGACCTCCAATCCTACTTTTTTTATTTTTTGAGGAACCACCACACGGATTTCCACAGTGGTTGCACCAGTCTACACTTCTACCAACAGTGGAAAATGATTTCTTTTCCCCCATAGCTCCTCTAACATTTGTTGTTGGTTGATTTCTTTATGATAACCATTCTTTCCGGCATGAGGTGGGATCTCAGTGTTGTCTCTAAGTGGCTAATGATCCTGAGCATTTCTTCATGTAGTTGTATTCTTTTTTACTTCATCTGAGAAGTGTGTATTCATCTCAAAAATCCATTTTTTATTAGATCTCCATATTTGGGAGGTTTGATATTTTTGAGTCCCTTATTGAGTAATATAATTCATGAGAATTTAATTAACTAAGAAATTTCAGCCCTGAGAAAACAACCAAAGAAATGAAGAAAACGTTCAACAGATGAGATATGAAACAATAATTGTGTGTTACTGTATGACTAATGCCTACCCTCAGGATGTATGCTTCCTAAGGAGTGAAGATTCAAATGACATTTCATTGAAAGACTCCAAACAACATGAGAAGATATGGGGGGGGGGGGATCATTGTATGATTAGTAAAGCCAGGTCACCAAATCTGTGACCATATGATAAGTCATGAAAATCAGGATATAGCATTCCCGCACATTTCTTTTCTTCATATGTCATGTTTATCCTTCCTGTAGGAAAATTTTCTTCACTCATATCTTTCCCATATTGTTACGTACAGGGTACATTCATGCAGTAAATTTTCCAACTTAGTACACAATTTAGAAATTCTTCAGAAAAATTCATAACATTTCAGAGCAGGAATCAGGTCTATGTGGAATTTCACTCTGGGAATTCCTAAATCTTAAATTACATGGTTTGACTTGACCTTGTTGGACATTAGGTCAGTTTCCTTGAATATCACTACAGCATTTCTGGAACAGTCCTCCTTCACTTCTTGCCCTAGTCCTTTCTTTTTTTTTTTTTTTTTTTTTTCCTTGTCAGAATGACATGTGAAGCCTGGTTCTTTTCCAGTCAACTCCTTCTAAAGAGTCATTCCTGGCACTCACTGTTATCACAATAAAGTTAAGACCATTGGTATTGCTGCTTTCCAGAGTCTACGCACATCTGGCCACCTGCTGGGTCCTTACCTCCTTTCACTCTCGTTTACCTTACATCCACACTCCACACCTCTCTGGACACATGTGCCCAACCTCAGATCTACAACTCTACCTCTTCTCCCTTTATTGTGCATCTTGACATCTGAATAACTGGTTCTAACGGTTCTAGACTCAAACTGAGAATCCTAGGATAGGAAGACTTCTAGAAATGCTCCCAATAAGCAGGCTTTCACTCCAATACTTATTACGGTGCATCGTGACTACCTCATTGCCTGCCACCCATCCAGCACATGCGCACTCTTGTCAGGACTGTGCTATAAGGACTACTGTGTGCACAAGCCCTCATGAACACTAGAACATGACAGACATTCACATTGCTCTAACGTCAATAGATAATGAATTGAGTATCTATGACATCTTTGAGTGGCTGGCTATCTTGCAAGACTTCGAGTTGTTGCTTTTTTTTTTTTTTTTTTTCAGTACCAGGGATCAAACTTAGGACTTCATGCTTGCCAGGGTGGTTCTTATGCCACTGAGCTATCTTCCTAGACCCTGAAGCTGTATTATTAAGGTAAATTTTGAATGTTAAGTGGCATACAGACTGTATGAGTCTGATTCTGTTGGAACCCTGAGGTTCTGTAACAGTGTTGAGAAATATAAAACTGTAAGTGAACTGACACAAAAAAATGAGTACAAGAAGAAAATATGTAGATTCTTCTTTATCATCATCATCTTCTTCTTCTTTAAACATCCTTGTGCTGGATCACCCATTTTATTGAATTATTGAGGCTCTCTATCAGAGATAAGGTTTATTCTCAAACTCAGATCACTAGGCTTACAAAGGCTGACCAGTACCTGGTTTGTGTGTGTGCATGTGCATGCGTGTGTGTGTGTGTGTGTGTGTGTGTGTGTGTGTAAATGGGGAAAGTATTTGATTCATTGGAAGTAACATTAGCACTGTTGATTGTGCTACCAGGCTCCCCAAATTTGCATTAAAATTATTTTTAGTTTTCAATGGACAGTGAAGGACCTGTCTCCTCATCAATCAACCAGGCTTTTGATATTTTCTGCTTTACTTCATAACTCATGGGTTTGTTTTGTTACTAAATAGTCAGATAAATCATTTGTGGATTTTAAAGATTGAATGATTTTAAAATGCTAACCAGTATTCTTTATCAGTAGTGAAATTCCTTTCAAATTGCTTGCATACTGCCAGTTAGTGCCTGAATCTTAGCTATTCCATGGCCAGAGGTATAACTTTGTGTTACAAAGCTTTGGTTATGTCACTATTGGAGTTAAATAAGACTTTCATTGGATCTTTCTACAGCTCCACTACTGGCAGAGCTCACCTAAAGGAATCACATGCACACATAGTAGGTTCCATGCAAAAACATTTCAATCAGTGTTGTCAGCAACACTGTCCTGGGAATGTGGCCTCTCACATGCAGCTTCCCACGTGACACACTGTTCTAAGGCAGCGTTCAAATGTTAAAAGACATTCTGTTCCACTGCAAACATGACAACTCTTTCTCAAAATGTGTCTGCATAAATACCAATGGCACAAGTTAAGATTCATGGATAGGTACAGGATTAGAAGCAAAGTCAAATATCAATATTCTGGGCTGGAGAGACAGCTGTACAGTCTAAATGCCTGCCTGGCAAGTTCCAGGACCTGGGTTCGATCCCTGAATATCATGCCAGCCCCAGAAACCCAGGGCTAGCTATGCTGGCCACTAAAACAGGGTATGGTGGTACATATCTTAATACCAGCACTGGGGAGGCTAAGATAGAAGAATCACTATGAATCTAAGCTACATAGTGAGACCCTGTACCATATAAGTAAATAAACAAATATATATTTATTTTTTCCCTTGAGTTTACTCTGTATTTTTTCTTTCAGACAAGATCATAAATTATAAATTTCTGGTCCAAACTAAGATGACAACTAATAAACTCTTCTCTACAGCTAACATCAAGGTTATATTAAACCCAAGAGTAGTAAAATAAGAAAATTTTTAGGAAAAGCAAAAGGAAAAGAGAACACACTTTATGTTTGTCAGTGTTGCTGTATCTGGGGAAAATACCTGTCACAATCTTTTGTGGTGCTAGCAATTCAACACAGGGCCTTTGCTCTGAGTTGCATCTCTGGCCCCTTTTAAACTTTTAAGATAGGACCTTCCTATGGCACCAGCTAAGCACAAACTTGGGATCTTCATCCCCCAGCTTCCTAGACTGCTAGAATATAAAGTACATGCCACCAAGCCCAGTGACTTACAACTTCAAGGAGAAGAGTTTTATTTCAGTTCATGGTTTTACGGGCTTTATGACTGACTGGCTCTAAGGCAGAAGGAGTATGACAGAAAAACATGGCAGAGGAAAACAGATTAAGCAACAGCCTGTGACAGAAGGAGGCAGAGACAGAAGCAGAGGCAGAGGCAGACAGAGACAGAGACAGAGACAGAGACAGAGACAGAGACAGAGGCAGAGGCAGAGGCAGAGGCAGAGACAGAGACAGAGAGGTGGGGCAGGAGCTAGGAACAAGAATATGCCCCTTCAGGTTACATCCTCAGTGACATAGACAGTCAAGTCTTTCCTCCGAATAGCACATTCGTCTAGGAGTTCATCAATGCATTAACCAAGTGATGAGTGCAGGGCCTTCCCGATACAGTCACTTCCCAAGAGCTCCAGGTCTGAATATATGAGCTCTGAGTGGGACTTTATTTCTACCTGAACTATAAGACATTTCTTCCCTAGAGCTGTGACAGTGCAAGCCCCATCTTCTAGACTATTGTTCCTATAATCTATGCCAAGGACATAGATTATAGGATTTCCAAGCTAGATGAACTTCTTATTGATGCAAAACTGGCATACCAAGTGCCCCCTCTATAATGTATCATTTTCATTTTCATGGTAAATAGGCAGGACCTTCCATTAATGAAACTACACAAGCAACTGAAACTTTTCACAGACAACACAGATGGCCACTGATGTTAAACAAGAACTCATGGAAGACACAGCTTATGTTTTAGATCTTACGATTCCCCAGGTTACCACATGTGTGGAAAATGATTAGATCGTGGGGGAATTACATCCAACAGTAAATCTGTCCATTGATGAGTTCAGAGTGGGGTATGCTGCTAGGAGGCAGGGCCTTGATGGAAGAGGCAGTTCACAGGAGATCTGACTTGATAGGGTAGATTCCCCTCTCCAGCTCTTTCCTTCTTTCTTTGATTCCTTCCCAGTGTGATGCATGCGAGTAGCTTTCCTCCATCAGACCCTTCCACCATGCCCTTCTTGCAAGGCATCAGCTAACTATGGACTGGATGTGCTAGACACATGTGTCCAAATAAGCCTCTCCTCTTTACGTTGTAGTGGCTAAGTATTTTGTCTTAGGACTCAAAACTAAAGTGTGGTCATTGCTGGGACTGTGTCAGACCATGTGGTTTAGAACTCTTCAGAACTAATAACTGGAAGAGTTTGGAGATGCCAGTTCAAGAAGCCTTAGAATGTTGTAATCTAGGCTTCATGGGAGAGGCTGGTTGAAGCTCAAAAGACTAGAATGCTGGTAAAAATGTAGACAGTAAAAGGTAGGCTGTACAAAGACGCCACTGACCATTGAACTTGAGGCTCTGTATGCTACACTCTGGCATAAAGTTTGTCTACATTTTGCCCATGACCTGAGATTTTGCAGGAGATTAAGACGGAGGACAGTGAACTGATTTCAAGATAGCCAACACCCAGGCTGTGACATGGGTACAGCTGGTGGCATTTAGCCAGATCTACAGTGAAAACCAAACAGCTGGTGTAAAATGTTTTCAGTTTCCAGAAAGAAATCATGTGCAAAGCTGGTATGAAGGAGAGTGTGTTTGGCAAACATTAGCATTATAAAGAATCCAAGAACTTTGTTTTAAGATAGTAAGAAAGATGACTGACAGGCATCTCAGGAATCTGCAGGCCACTACCTTTTGCAGGCTCAAGGATACAGAACTATAAAGCTTTGGTTTGAGGAGAGAGCCCCAAGACCCCCTGCTCAACAAAGTCTGGATAGAAATCAGTTCCTCAGAATTCATTTCACAGGGCTCAGCAATCCAGGCATTTAGAAGCTGTGCTGGACATGCCCCAAGAGTGCACGGCTACTTCTCAAGCAGGTGGGTAAGTTTGGCATCATCCGCATGGTGATGGCTTTACAGGCATGCAGAGTATTAATGTTGTGGGTCAAGGAGACTTCCACTCAGATTTCAGAAGGCCTGGAAGGCCAACCAGTGCACTCCTGAAAGGGGAGTGCAGGACACTGTGAGGGTAAAACCAAAAGCACAGTGGTGGTTCTTGGAAGTTAGAGATGCCAGGAATGCGGAATACCTACTGAGGAATGCTACAGGCAGCAGCAAGATCACTGCAAGGGAGAGGTCATGAGGGCTGTAATCAGCTGGGACACAGGGGTGGGGTTGCCCAAGCCCTTTGCAGGTCATGCCACTCTACAACTTATCCTAGGTGATATACATGAAACTACGGGCTCTACTACTTTCTCTGTTGAGTTTTGGTCTTGCTTTTGTCTGAGCCATTTCTATTCCCCTATATCTCCATTTTAAAATAGGAATGCTTATATACTGGCCATGGGTCAGCAATGATTATTTAAAAAAAAGGACAACTAAAGGTCTGCCTTGAGTCTCAGAACAGACTTTTCACTAGGGTTCTTATGCTCTTATGGGTGAACTAATAAATTTGCATAGTGAAGTTGGTTATGAATTGGGGAAGGGTATGGATTGAATGTTTGGTTTTGATCCAAATGCCCCCAACATATGTATATTTTAAAAATATCACAAATGTGAGTAGTTTGTTCCAAACCATAGAACTGAAGATTAAATGTAAAGGTTGTAAGACAGCAGCACATAACGTCCCGAAACATGTGATGTGCAGTATCAGTACATCTAAACCCCAGCACAGTCACTCAACCTCCTACATAACATGACCAATACACATTGCATCATCTCCTTCCTGGTTGCCATAGTAACACAGCTTCTGCCCCTCATCATTGAGATAGGCAGAGAACACAGGGGCAAAGCTCCTTTCTTCAGTGATACTCATGAGTCATCAAGTTGATAGCTTTGATGTTAACACAGAAAATTGTCCTAATACTTTCTGCCAGGCCCCTTTGACCTCTTTGTTCCTTAGGCTGTATATCATGGGGTTCAGCATGGGGTCAAAACCGCATAGAAGAGAGAGATCAACTTCTCCTGAAGGACGGAGGGGCTGGAGTGGGGCTGGAGGTAGGTGAAAATGGCCATGCCGTAGCACAGGGCCACCGCGGTGAGGTGCGAGGCACAGGTGCGGAAGGCCTTCCTCCTGCCCTCTCGGGACTGGATCTTCAGGATGGTGGAGATGATCCGGATGTAGGACAAGAGAACCAGGCAGAAGGGGGTCAGCAGCAGGACAATGCCAGAAACGGCGATGGCCACTTC